>CM032661.1:42394481-42445238 GCA_019095985.1 Streblospio benedicti
TATAATGATCCCACAATAGTGTTTGATGTGGCAAAATGAAGCTACTTAATTATATTATCGCATGACAAACACAATTGTTATGATTCATTAAAATTATGTGATCTATGGTGCAATTCGTTGCATGCACACCCAGTTCGTGCGTGGCTATAATAGGGGATTTGAACATGTTTATTTACGTTAGATTTTACTAGAATTTTTTTTTTTTCACTTTGGCACCGGGAAAGCAATAATCTTTAAAGTAGTAATATTGTGTGCTAATTGTTTGGAGCCTAACAATTTTATTTAAATAACACACGGTGTAGTAGATGGTGTGCAGTGCTCTAGTCCGTCCCGCAAGTATTGGTGCAGTTTAAATAGCAGTTTTCAGGACCATATATCACAGATACTGGCAGTCCAGTGTATACGCAATATTATACCACAGTGACCCATGACCCTACCACAAGAGATCACATGTAAATTTAACGTAACGACAATGATGTGTGATGATGAACTTTGCAGGTGCTATGAATACCACTCAAAAAATAAGCATAATATTTACATTTTATCACTACATAAAACCCATTCTGGACTAGTATGTTTAACCTGGTATCTTTGATTCTGCACCAAACAAGGTAGGTTTTATGAAAATTGGTTAAGATTGAAGAAAATTATGGGGGGAAAGGTATGTTACTGAACCAGCTATAGTGATCTAAATGGGACCTATCAATCAAACAACCAAATCCCTAGGTTATTTGGACAGGCCCTAATTATTACTTAAATATGGAAATGGCCTGGCTGCCCAGTCTACTTCTCAACCCGCCTTAGCAGGGCCTTTCGGTCATTTGGATTTGTTTAGCCCACACCCAGACATGTTAGATCTTTCTGCATAGACTGTATCTCAGGTACCTGGTAATTGTCTGACCATAAACGTCCATAATTACATGGACTTTCTACTACTGCCTGATACTAACATTAGCAGGGAAGATCAGGAACATAAAACTACTATGTTCTGGAGTAAAGTTTTCATTGCGATTGTGGAGAAATGTATGCCATTCTCAGCATGTTGCTCGTCCACCTTTTATGGTGCAGAATAGCACAACAAACTTTCTTCCATGTGCTCAAGGTGCAACATATGGCCATGCTGTAAAGTCGGATCACACACCATATTGCAGCCTTGGTTACAAAGAGATCTTCATGAACTCCCATAAACTTAGTCGCTTGGTTCAGTTCACATTAGTAAATGGAAAAGCAGACGGTGAACTCTGCAGCGCACTGACTTGACCCAACAACATAAAAGGAGTCACAGCAACCTGAAGATCTTGTCTGATATTGTACTCAGCAATATTTTCCTCCTCAATCGCTCTCTTAGCAAACGTAATAACATTGAGTATATAGAAACATGTTTTTATTCTTAATTATTCTTGCATTTTAAACTAGAACAAAAAACAAAAACAACAAAACTGATATGTATACTTTAGCAGAACTTTATTCCTCTAACTGAAATATGTATACTTTTAACATAGAAGTACGTCGAAAGCTTCTCTTCATACACTCTTATTCTAAACACTCTCACAAGCCTGTGACAATAGCATGCGCATGATGCGACACTCGTGAAAATTTGCACAGACAGCAGGGTTGGCAATCATGAAAAGTAGTCAGTCCTGACAAAAAGTGGCCGTCCCTTAACTATGTTCTACTAAAAAGCCGTAAAACTGTAGCCTGCCCTCTGGGCCGCAAACTTTTGAAACTAGCCGACCCCAGCAAAAACCAGTCGGCAAATGGCTGCCGGGAGGCTCTACTTGCACCCTGCTGTCAACCAGGCAAACAAACAGCTAAAAACAAGCCTATGGTATCATCTTTAAAATTGAGGAGTTTATAATTGGTAAAGAAACTGGGGCTGCTTAACCATTCCAGCAAATGGCTTTGTACATATTTACATCTTTCTATTGTTCTGTCAATAAAATCCTGCATTATTGCCCCTACAACTAACTGACAATAGTATGTTATCGTAAAATCTCTAACTGTGGAGTTTGACAGAACGAGTGCGCACACAAGAGGTGATAGAAATTCTTATCTCTCAACAACATACATATAACAACCTTTTCCTCCCATGTTAACTTAAAACATGTAATAAAACTAACATCATTTCAACGTTTTAAACTCTATAGCGTAGATCAAAATTTTCCCCGGCTCTGCCTACTATCAACCAATCAGAATTGCTTATTTTCAGCAAACATGGGCCATGCGCACAAGGTGAAACTTGTGGTGGAACAGTAACCTCTCATGCAGTACTGAGATCTACACATCTGTTGACAGCAATGTTCTGTAGCCTCCCCACTTTGTTACCTGACGTTTTGCACAACACACGCCACACATCAAAACACAAGTCAGAGGCAGCAGCAACAGCCTATTTTAAGCCTGCCAATGTATGCGAATACCTTGCTACATAATCTTATCTCCGCATATATCAAAATGTGCCAGACCATGCAACAGGACAGTCATTATGTACAGTGATTTTTAACGTAGCAGCAGAAGCCTGGATTCTGGTCAAAATAAACATGATATAAGCAGAGTGCTGCATTGCTGCAGTAGAGAACCTAAGCCTGTAAAAATCACAGTGATTATTTCAATACAAGTATCGCTAGGTAGAGGTCTAAAAATATAGTATCAACGACCTCAATTGAAGAAAAATAATTCCTAAAAATATAGTTGTCCTATTTTGAATTTACTTGTCAGATTCGATAAATGGTTTTGTAAATGCAACAGCCAAGTGATTGACAGTACTAAACTCGAATTTGCATCCGTCCAGAATTACTTATATCATAAGACTAGTATATACCATGGTTGCTGTTTCATGTAGTTTCTATACGCAGCTGTATTCCTTGAATTCTTTCTACACATTTTGTGGACCGGAATTCTGCGGTGACACACTGTGTTGATGACAGTATCTGGATCAGATGACCATGGATGTGACAGCAAAATTATGATAGTGCACGACC
Source organism: Streblospio benedicti (assembly GCA_019095985.1). Lineage (NCBI taxonomy): Eukaryota > Metazoa > Annelida > Polychaeta > Spionida > Spionidae > Streblospio > Streblospio benedicti. Next base: position 42,397,460 of record CM032661.1, read on the forward strand.
TGATAACTAGACGCTTTGATCTTACTGTCACTAAACATCACTTTCCAAGAAAAGGCCCACAATGAAGCACCTGTCTGCCATAATCCCTATACCGTACCTTGTGCATTAAACCCCTGCGCTTAAAACAAAAACAAAACACACACGATGTTTTGAGGCATTTTGGTCGGTAAATATGTTCGATAGCAAGTGCACAAGCTTGTTTTTAAAAACCATGAGACATGCACATCAACGACCCTCATTATTTCTCGATATTTCCCCGACTTCATTAAATGTAATTAAACGTAATGTAATACAACGTAAATCTTCAACAGCAGATTATTTCTTTCATTCTAATTATATTCATGCCATTCATATTAGGTAGAGATCCTTGAAGCCCGTAAATGAAAATATATATCATTTCATTTGGCTGTTGCTGATTTTGAAAAATGGCCGATTGGTGGTGAGAGGGTTTACAGTTCGAGAAAAAACCCAAGCCATAGTGACAGGATTTACTGGACATAGACCGAGTACATATTGGCTAACACCACACTGATAGGTTATAAAAGGCTCCTAAACAGCACACCAAAATAAAACGATTGTAAAGATGGTTCCTCTAGGTAGCTAAATTATTCTTTAAATCATGACTGATGGAACCCAGGATGAACCGAACATTCATTCATTGATTATAAAGTATATATGATATATCTGTGTAGAACTAAAGCATTTCCGTCATAAACAAATCGCTTTTTTTTTCATAAATTTAATTTTTTTTTTCTCATTTTTGTTTATTTAGTTCTTTTTCATTCAGTTCTTTTACAAGGCCGCATGTGCCTGTTATCAAACTAAAAAAGTAAAAGCGCAACTTAAATACATACAGGGAGGTTTACTACATGAGGATACAAAACTTGCAATTCAAATGTCCTCTCTGAACCCTCATCCGCACGAACTGACCAGTAGAAATTTGTTAATTTTTGTGCAGGACCGCGCAGTGGATTTATCATGATGACTAGTATTATTGAGAGTTACTCGTCCAGCTGTTAGTATCACTAGCCAACCTAATCCTCACCATGGTAAGACTACACAAAACCCAAGTGTACGGAAAAGAATTGATCCATTAATTATTGACGTGGCCTTCATTTGTCAGGTGCACCTTGGCCTCATTATCCACTCATATCACTGGCCACTAATTGAGCAGTTTTAGAAAACTATATTCACAATTGTTTTCCAATTCAAATTCCTTCCAACACAAACAACTTTTTAATTACTTTCTAATCTAGATGACTTTATTCAACACTTAAAACTTCTATTTTTGAACCATCCAAGTTGCAAATGGAAGTTTTTCACACAATTGAAGCATATCCAATGTGCACATGAATGAGTTTCCACTGTTCAAGTCAAACGTTACATAAAACCCCCCTTTCAACAAAGCTGTTTCACAAAAGAGAATATCTATTCCAATATCCGCTCTGGTATTGGACCGTGAAGACTCAATACTGGACTCACAAAATCGAGGTTCACTACACACATTCAACACTAGAGCCACTTTCAGTTATATCTGCCAATTATAATCTTCCGATTAGTAATTTAAAGGTTGGATAATCCAATAGAAGCAATTTGTACGTACACATGCAAAATTATCAAAACCCCTTTCAAACATTACAATTGCAACAGAGATACTGGAGTAATTTGTTCACTCTTGTGGTCAGTGAATGTTACCATATGAGCATGATAGTATATTTGCATTATAGTCGCTTGTAATGCATACTCCCCTGGGAGTGGAGAGACAAAACAGTGTGAAAAGGATACCAATGGCCAGTGGTAGATGCAAAAATTGACTCAGCGTTATGGCTGGAAGACAATAACACTTACATATTTATGTATATATCCCTGGGTATATATCATCATATGTCACATAATGATGGCTCATCAAGTTTTTGGTATGACAGTGAGGGCTCTACATGCAGCATAACATCATATAAGTATCATAGCGGTTAAAGAACTGTGTTGCATGTCTACATTAGGCATGAAAATTTAAGATTCTGGACATTTTGAAATGCAGCTGTTGAAATGACCAATAGGTAGGTTTGAAAAATTAATAATATTTTTTTCGTATTCTTAACGAAACCCACACATTACACGACACGTGAGAACACACCGGCGAGGTGAAAACATCGTCATGCATGGGAGCGTGGCCGTTTTTTGACATGATTGTCTCGAACGGGTCACATAGCTGCCCCGGGACGGCGTTTGGTCAACACGTACGTGTGACGTACCTCACTGTGAGCAAGGAATTAGAAAAATGTTTTTGACTCTGATTCTGCGACCAATTACTATTTGATACCGACTTTTCAGAGGCATAAATTCCTCCTAACGTTGGTAATACATTAGAAAGTAGACAACTTTTTACCTTCTCAATAAAAAGTAAGATATTTATGGAAGTACTTTGTGTTATTTCATAAACAAACCACCATGAGCTTACTTGTAACGTAAATGCTTTCCTCATGTTGCACCAATGGTGTACATCATAAATAATGCTTCAAAGTAAATTTTTAGCCTAATGGAAATCACTCACACTCACTCACTCACACACACACACACACACACACACACACACACACACACACACATCATATCATTATAAAGAATGAATACCGTATAATTATCATTTCTAAGTTTTTCTAAATTTAAACATTCGATATATTTGTGATTTAACGTCTGCATTGTATTTGATTACGTCAAAGCTCCCCACTCGCGTTTGTTTTCATCGCATAAACAGCAAACTGAAGCAAGGATTTTCTTGAGACTAAAGAATGAATACCGTATAATTATCATTTCTAAGTTTTTCTAAATTTAAACATTCGATATATTTGTGATTTAACGTCTGCATTGTATTTGATTACGTCAAAGCTCCCCACTCGCGTTTGTTTTCATCGCATAAACAGCAAACTGAAGCAAGGATTTTCTTGAGACTACCAAAGATATATGTGAACTGGCAGTAGACGTCTAGATCTACTTTAATTTAAACTTATAAATATCCAGTGTCAAGTACTACCATATGGCAATTTGACAGATAACAAGCCGGCTTATATGATGATATTTATGTTATGATACATAATGGTGAGAAGGTGTTACATTTTACAAAGCAAACTATTTATAGTGACCTTGATTTCAGACAAGTATGCAACCCAGACTGTCAAAAATAGCAGGTCAACACATTTTGAAGCAAAAATAGAACAGTTAGCACAACAGATTCATATTAATTAGCACTCGTATGCACTGGTATAGCAAAAAGATAAAAGCTTACCATCTCCAAAGACTGTATCATAGAGTAGCAGCACTGCAAAATAAAAAAATACACATTTGCAATTACTTTTTTCAGACAGCATGAGAACCGGAAGTGGGAAACTAGGTCTAATTTCGTCTATGAATTAACATCCATAACTTACCAAAAATATGCAAGTGAACTTTCATATCTTCCAAGTTTGACCCTTGGATTCGACGCACACTGTCCAAGAGATTGAATCCTGTTGAAATTGCGATCGTACATGGCTAGGTTTATGCAATATTCCCCATTTTGTGATATAATTTTACTCAGCACTGGATCTGTGAAATAAACCCAGTGCGCAATGTCTGCGCGCATGTTTGATGATAATCCATAGCCCGGGCGCGCCGGTCAGACCACGTGACCTTACCTGGATGTCTCGGAGGCCATGGAACATGAATACTTTAATATTATCCGTCAATATTTTCACTGATTTTGAAACAATTCATCATAAATTGTGATAAAATATAAGTATGCGTGTTTCATGAATTACTTTTCCTCAACCGTTTACTGTTAAAAATGGTCGCATACGCCGTTATCTACGGCAGGGATTCCTTCTATCTGTCCGTAAATAAAAAGAGGCACCGAAGATGAAGATTAGCAAAGAGTGGTCAGGAGTGAGAGATCAATATTAAAGCCCTCGGGACAGTCAGAACATGGGGTCCTGAGGAGCATAGGTGCATGGCTCTCACACGTGTACACCATACATACGCACGCACGCACGCACGCACAGACTATCTAGAGTAGATTTACAATTAATTAAATTTATTGCTCTGCCCGACTTGCTATATAGATCTAGCCCCTGTGGAATCTCTTATTTACGAAGAGCGATTATGATTTATCAAAACGTTTTGTTCTTAGATCTCACCATTTGATTTCTTTTCACTAATAACAAAAATATAATAGTTTCCCCAAAGGATACTTTTGTTAGGCTGAATCAAAGACGTTAAATCTATTGTGCTTGATGTACATCTAAAAGAAAAACGTACGCGTTTGTAAGAAAAAAAGGAAGAATAATGCTCGCCTCAAAGGCAGAATATCTAAAGAAGAATGTGTCCACTTCTAAATTGTAACAATGGGGAATTGTTGAATTTGTTGTCTTCCTGTTGGTTTTATGAAAATTGGAACACACAAACAGTTTTAATCGCCAGGCAAAAAATACCCAGAGTTTTTATTTCTTTGTTTTCACCTCGCCTCTTTCAACCAGAGGGCAAGAAGTGAGCACACTTCTTAACTTATTTTTATTTTAAATAGCACGCGTGCAGTCTGTTCGATATTTACCGTTCACGTTGCGGATTATAATAAACCTAATAAGCCTAAGTGCGGTGTAAGTAGATCTCTGGTTTGTGATTCCCACCACTCTGACTGTCACGTTGTCGGGCCATAGTTTAGATTAAGATAAAACAATGTAAACAGGCTGCAGGTGAACATATGGGCTTTTAAAAATTTATTTTTCAATCTTTTTTACGGGTGCGTATGGTGCGATGTACCTATTTTGAGATTAATGAGAATGGCCTTAGATTTTTGCTGAGACGAGAATGGGGTAAGGTATATCGGGGGGGGGGGTAATTTCAGTTCCTATAGCAAAGCAAAGACAAAGGACATATTCAATCATTCTCGCCGCATGACCACCTGTTATTAACAGTTTTTCGACTGGCAGACGGCAAAGAGCGACTTTTTAAATTTGCCGCCTCCACTTTGAGCATCCGCACAGTGGCGCTACCTGAGCGGCGAACAGACGAACTACAGCGCGAGCTTTGGTGTTGCCAAGCAACTTGATTGACAGGTCGAGGTAGACATGATATATGCTGGCAGTTTAATAGTAGTTAGTAATAAATTGTAATTTAGAATACAGGTGTTGTGTGTGTCTGGCTGTGTTTAGATAAGTGTGTGGCAATCGAGCGACGATGGCTGAGAATAAGGGTATGGCCGTGGCTGGGCACAATTACGTGGGACAGGACCAAATATGGTAAGTTGGCAAAACTCCCTATTTAAATGTGGACTGGATAGATAGTTGGCTATTTTTACATAGTGTTTGCAATATTAGTATAGCAGAGCTATCCCTGCGTAACTATTTAAACTTAGAGTATTAACTTGAGTGAACTTTTCTCAAAACCTGAATGAGACATCATAATTATTAAGCGCAACTTGGCAATGGCTATTGATTAGAGGGATAGATAATTATTGCCTAATTAACTTAATATAAATGCTGTAGGGCCCGACCCACAACGCCTTATATTGTTGTTGCCTATATCACACACTTCATGAACTTGATCACTGTTATTATTTATTAAAACTTTGAGTTATTTTAAGAACATATTTCTGTAGATAAGTATTATCTACAACAGACCCATATAAAAAACAATGCAGCTAAAAGTAAAATCCAATTCCTCGTATGTGTTACGATAATAGTGCATAAACAAAGCCATAGCATTACGTCATGCATTACTTATAGTTGTAATATAGCTGATAGATGAAGGCAAAAAAAAAGCATATATTTAAGAATGCTGTTAACTTTTTAAAGTCGTTTTTATGCCATTGTTTACAACAGGTGATTAGCATTATCTGGTTAATCGCGTCTAATCTGATAGCAACGTGGGTGAGAGTCGTGATATTACGGTCTCGAGTGTTTGGACGAGATGACAAATCGACAATAGAAAGTTTCTTATCATCTTTCTCTCATGTTTAGAGATTCTGTTGATCTTCTTTATCAATATTTTCGTTCATACGACACAAATTGTTGAAGATTCCAGGTGATTATGCAATGTTATATTACTCACACATTTTTCCCAGTGAACCATCTACTCAGTGATATTGTATGCCTATAACAGTAATGAGAAACAGGTGTTTTATGTGGACAATTTTCTGGTGAGATGTCACGAATCGTTTTCCCGTGTGATTGTAGCAAGACATCATCTTCTCCCTTGCTTGCTAAAATACTCATTTCTCAATGCCTTAGAGATCAAGTTAGAAAAATAATCTCCTATACCACAAAGTTTAAAACCTAGAAATGATTAATAAACATTCTGCATAAGGATGCAGTGTATGAAAAAACTCCGTTCACCAGGTTTCAATTTAGTTTTCAGCACACAGACTCTACAGTAGCTGTTGATCAGACTGATGGAGAAATATACTTATATTAGCTAGATAATCAACTAAAACCACCATTATCAATGACACCCGTGGTCTTGTCTGAACACTGCTTTTTAATACATCATGATTAACCGTGTGATTGTTTCCAGGAAGGACCATGTTTCGCATGAGAAAGTGGCAGCAAAGCATTGGCCCAACAACTGGGACTTCATGACTCAAAAGCCGGAGGACGTAAGTGCAATTTACGGTTTGAATTTGGTTTTATTTTCTCATATAGAGAGTTATTACAGTTTCAGAAGTTATGCATAAATTCCATACCAGGTGAGCTGCGTATATTTAAGTAGTTTGATATGCATTTCCTGATATTTGATATACCATGTGCATTTGGAAGTTTGAACTCTAGATGTTTGGTAGATTTACATCATCAGGTTACAGAGGTATCTTTAACATTGCCCATAAGAATTGTTTTAATAAATACCTCCCCAAAATGTTTTAATGCCTCCCCAAATTTTTAATACCTCCTCAAAATGAACACCTGTGTGGTTAGTACAACTTGTCAACTAAGACTATCCAGGGGCTGGCCTTAAGTGGTCTCTAATTGTGGTTTGGACTCTTTATATGAACAATTGTGCGTGAAAAATTGTCTTTTTACAGAGGTGGTCTCTTTGAAGAAGTTGTTTAATTGATTGATCGCTAGATTGATAGATATTTAGTTTTATTGAAGGCCTTCTATAGAAAACCTGACTGTGCAGCCTACTGACCTATTTCTAGTCATCATCAATTCATATTGTTTGAAAAATTACACTTAATCTTTACAGGTAGGGGGGTTATATAGCCTTGATGAAAATTGAAAATCCAGTCACCAATATTTTTTTCCTAAATTACTAGTCACCAATATACATTCTATTGCCTTTCATCAACCACCAGGAATTGTAATTGAAATGGTTGCATCACATTTCACACACTTAAGAACGGGCAATTGAAAATTCATATTCAAGATTTAGGGCAAATCTCCATTCACATATTTGCTATATGTTCCGTCATTACTTGCATCTAGTAAAGGACTAGTTCCCGGACAGTCAAATGTGTGAAATAGTAAATAAATTAGTCTATATTCTATTATAGTGTGTGAATATTTAGTTTCATTGATGAAAATCTGTACAAAACTTGACTGTGACTGCACAGCCTGTAGACCCGTTTCCAATAATCTTCTTATTGAGTGAAATATGCAAGTTGTTTTATTTTGGATATTACAGATGGTCTCATTTTGATATTTCATTTAGTCTTGTTCTGATTTTGTTTGTGTTTTATTATTTTGAATTTACTGTGATATTGTGATATTTCCCTGAAGAGGGTATTTGTGTGTTGCAACGTTGGAAATATGGTCTTAAATAGATTAAAAAACTTTCAACAATTACTCTAAATTATTCTTCGTTTTTAGGATTCTGAAGTATTCATAAAATAAGCATATAAGAAATGATCAATTGATGATCAATAAGTGGGCCAATGACCTGGTGTAAATTGTAAAGTCGTGAGAGCAAGACTTGGATCAGGACTATAAACCACCATATTTACATTTATAAGTCTCCAAAACACTACAGAACAAGACTAAACCAAATATCAATATTGAGTGAAAACCTCCCCTACTAGGGGTCATATAGTAAAAATGTGATTGGTGATTTGCCCTAAATCTTGAGCGTGGTGTGAATTGCCTGTATTTAAGTGCGTGGGTGTGATGCAACCTAATTAATCACAATTCCTGGGGGGGTGAAAGACAATGAAATGTATTGGTGACTGGTGATTTAGGAAAAAAAAAAAAAATGTTGGTGAATGGATTTTCATCAACGCTAAATACCCTCCTTACTCTCTGTTGTCCGTTTGCAGCTGGTAAAGGACCAGTTCCCGAACCGTCAGAAGCGCGTGATCCTTCCCCCGGAGCACATGCGCATCCCTCCGGTGACCCCGCTCCATGAGAGGGTCAGTGTGCTGCCCAGCAACAAACCCGTAAGTCGGCTGTCACAGGCATCCTTTAAAAACCTTAAAATGTCTTCTTCTTTTTTTATGATTTAAAGGATTTTGATTTATTGGACTTGGGAATATATCATCATTATATGTACCGTATTGGTTCTTATAAGCGCGCACCCCCTGTTTTCAAGATTAAATATCAAACAAATCTTGCTTTTTAGCAAATATTAAATTTACCTTCTGCCATATATATTGTAAGCCTAACATGCGGTATTAGTATTATTCGAATAGCCACATAACCACATCGGCCGAGTTGTGTAACAATGTTTAGTTAATACATGTTACAATCATCGTTGGTGCAAGCAATAAAAGAAAAAAATGCATCATCTGGGAAAAATTGTTGGGGTGTGCTTATTAGACATTTCTTGTGTTTTTGTTTTTTGTTGAAATTTGTTTTTGTAAGCGCACTGTGCTCTTATTTTTAATATACTCCAAGTCAGATTAGGACTACATGTACAATTTGTACATGTATATCACATAGTCTCTGGTGGGATTCAAACCCACGACCATACTGTACAAAATGCTATGGTTTTTAACCTAGTTCTGGTGTTAGAGTGGACTAATGAGTTAGCCTGAACGGCTAGGAGATTTAGTGCCATGTGGTTGTGGGTTCGAATCCCACCAGAGACCATGTGATATAGTCCTAACCTGACTTGTTGTCATAAGTCTCAATGTAATGTCTTATTTTGATTTTACGGAAAATAATAGCCATTATAACGTCTTAATTTGCTTGAAGTAGTCTTAAAAGGACTCAATTTCTCTTTTTCATTAGTCATGGTTATTGTAATGTTTTCTTATTTTTGCGGATGTTTATATCTACTTAGATAAACACGTGTATGAGGCCGCGTGCTTGCACTTGGAGTTGCATCATATGACTTAGTAAAAGGTCTTGTTTTGGTTCCGTGAAAAGCTGCAGACAATCTGTAAAACTTGTTGCATAAGACCTCGCCAATACAGTGATTGGTCTAGAGCCGTGCTCAATTGTAAATTGGTTATACTTCATGATAGAATGGTATTTGAGCACTCCCATCATCTCGTGTCAATTGTGAAATTGATCATGATGATGTCTGATTTACAGAACAATGTGAAATCTCAACACGCTCAATTTTAAGATTAACACGACATGTGAGTGCTTAAATTTCCTATATTTCCTGTGTTTGATTGTCTGGTGGAGAAATGTTGCCTGCCAAGAATTAAAAGAAAAACAGTTTTACCAAATAACCCACATTTCTGTGTCACAATGTTTGTGATCAATGATTATGATTCCAGAAACTAAAAAACAGACATCAAAAGATTTGCTGAATATATGTGCATTGCAATTTTTGATTGACATGAAACATTAAGTTTAGATCTCAGAAACTTGCGCTATTTTATATGACTCCTACATTTTGAGGATCATATTATCCCATTGGCCATTTGATTTCCAGACACTGTAAATCAGACTTTAAAAGATAGCCAGTTTTTCTGTTCATTCTTTCATCTTTGGCAAGACTTTCGCTCTTCTCTCAAGAGCTTTGTTAGTTTGGAAGAAGAGACCTCTCAATTGGTCACATGAGGCCTGACAAGGAAGGTCTCGAGAGAAGAGCAAAAGTCTTGCCGGAGACAAATATGACAGATGCCAATAGGTAACTCTGATATAGTTGATCAAGATTTCGAATAATGGAATCCAATTCAAAAATACATTTCTTGATCCTTTTTCCTTGATCTTGAATCATCATTAACCAGCACACTTTCTTCGTTCTGGTTCTGCGCACTACTGACGACAGGTTTAACAACCCTAAGCTTCCATTTAAATACATCAAGTGGCCATGATAGCAAGACTCAAACTCACGACCCCAAGGTTGTGAGACCAAAATGATACAATAGAACCTCTCTATTAAGACCACCTTTGGGACCAGTGTTAGGTGGTCTCAATCCAGAGATTGTTTCTATACAAGAGATTCATTTTGGTAGCTTTATGAAGGATTGGAACAGTGAAAAGTGATCTTATTATAGAGGTGGTCTCAATAGAAAGGTGGTCTCATTTTGGTAGCTTTATGAAGGCGTGGGACTGTGAAAATTGATCTTATTATAGAGGTGGTCTCAATTGAAGGTTCTACTGTACAACAAGTGGCCCTGATTGCGAGACTCAAACTCACGACCCAAAGGTTGTGAGACCAGAATGATGCTCACTGTTGTGTTGGTTCAGGTTCCGCGCATCAAGTCTGCTGGTGAAAAGGGAGCTTATTATAGAGGTGGTCTCAATAGAGAAGTAGTCTTATTTACAGGTTCTACTGTACAATCATTATAACCAGCTCACTTTCCTCCTCCAGGTTCCGCGCACCACGTCGGCCGAGGTTGGCTGGCGCTCCAGTGAGCAGCCGCTGCGACTCGAGCGCTACGGAGGCTACGGGGCCAAGGGCAAGGGAGGCCTCGTCAAACAGCTCGGCTGGCCCATGGAGGGCATCAACTAGGGGGCGGGGGACGCATGGAAGAGCACGATTGAGACTCTGGGCTCATCTGGTCTCAATAGAGAGGTGGTCTGTTCATGAAGGTTATTAACTAGTTTAAGGAGCGTGTACGATCGTTCGTGTGGGATTATAGTCACGAATTCAATCTCTAACTTTCTCTCTCACGTCTTTCTTATGACCAAGCATCTTTCTACCATGGTAGACACAGCTGAAGACAGGTTTTACAACCCTGAACCCTGAGCTTCCATCAAGCAGCCGTGGAGGGACTCAAACTTTTGACATGAAGGTTGTGAGACCAGAGTGTGATAGCATCATCCCGGGGAGTGAACTGTTAAAGAAATATGCTTTGTAGTAAGAAACGTGACAGGGAAAGTTTGAAATGAAAACAGGAGTATGGGATAAGGAACATGCAATGTTTAAGAAAATATGATCAAAGTGGCCGAATGTGTATTATGTTCATTTGCTGGGGACTCATGGAGAGTTAGTAGAATGGACAGGTTGACCAAAGATTTGACGGATTTCTGTCTTAAGTATTAAGCTATGGATTTTAAATGACTGTATTATATATGGTATGGCAGAAGCGTATGAAACTTGGATCCTTGAATTTCAGAGTTGTGGAGGACTTCTTATGATAAGATAATTGATATGCATGTTGATAACATGATCTCACCAATATTAGACTGGTAGCATAGATTGTATCATCTAAGGCATTATTCTGAAAAATGTCAAGCTGCGTAGCTTCTCTTATAGTTATAGTTATGAAATTAAATGAATTTGGAAATGATATAGTTAAGAGCATTAACCAAAAGTTTAATTGATATTGAGATTCAAATGTGAGATTTTTTAATATAAATTAAGAGAGTTATGGTTGAAGGAAAAACCAACACGTTTTCTATGGAACTGAATACAAGTTCTTTTTCTTCGCACCTTCAATGTTCGTAATCATTGGGTTTTGAGAGTATAAATGCACTGACTAGTCTGTATTTCTTTGAGATTAAGTGCAATGGTGATAGTGCACAGGGTTAGATTCTAGACAAAGGCTTCAACTTACGCACGTCCTGGTAAAGTCCTCGTTTATAGACTGGTAAATGCACAGGCACGGGCACCAGAGAGGTGTTTATTAACTCCATTTTTATTCTATCACCTTGAAACCACTTCATTATCACGTCATCCTATCATTTTACATTTAACTGCAATGCTTATGCTTGAACAAATTTGAGTTCTCAAGTTTTGATTACGTGCATTTATAGAAGATTCATAGACTTTGTGATTTTTAGCAGTTACGGTAAAAAGCATCATTGTATCATTTTTTTCAAGCTCTTACATGTGAAATTATTTTAGTTGCACATTTTAGAATTTAGAAAACCTGTTTTTCTTAATTCATCTTTCTATCTGTGATTTTATTTAAACTGTGAATTATAAAGAACAGCATATTTTGTTCTATAATTTCACACTTGCTTTTTTATGAATGCAAAAATGAAATGTGATTAATTTTGATATTGCTTTAATGATTTGGAGCATAAATGATTTTCAGATGTATCAATTTATATAGTTTCCTTTGTTTTAAGGAGATGTCAACCAAATATTCAAAATGGTGATGTAGATAACAATGATATGGAACATGGGGCAGTTTTGATATTGATTATGATTCTGCCCGCTTTTATACTGAGATAAACATTTTGTATCAAAATATAACTTTTACATGTCTTAAGATAAGGTGTTCCTATCAATCGATTGTGCCTTGTTTGATGATTTAAATTACTCAAATATTCCGTGAAATGGATGTTCCATTCCAAAATGGCCATGTGAAAAAGGGTCTTGATACAAAAAAAAATGAAAAGTATGAATTATAGAATCATTTGCTCCATTTCTGCATTACTGCGTAATTTCAGTATTATTAGAAGTTAATGATTTATAAATTGATATGTGTATCTGTTATGTTCCGTTTTTGTAATCAATTGTTTCATGAAGAGATCTGATTTGATTACTGTGCTTGAATTTTTTGATGTAAGTTGTTACGAGAGTGTTAGGTATTATTTATATACACAGGTTGTACCCATTTTGTTATACTATTAAAATGATCAATACAAATGTTATTGTGGAGGTTTTATTTATATATTTTGATAAACGAAGACATTAGAAAAACTCCGTACAGTATTTACATACGTTAATATCTTCATATTGTTTCTATCATAACACAAAATATTGTACATCTTGAACATGTTTCCAACATTCCTTTAACTCCTATCATAACAAACTTATTGTCTACTATTATCCTCATTCTACCTGGTATTATGGATTGTTGCAATGAATTCTTCAGAATAATATAATCCTAAAGTAAAAAAAAAAGCAGTGATTCAGAAGAATAGTTCGTATTCTTGAACGTCTCGTACAATTATAACAGTTCCCGGTAATTGTGATTATTACAACTTGCTACATTTGCTGGGTTTTTGTCACTATGTTGTTATTTAGGCAAGGCACAAATTATAGTCTGACATGTAATGAAGTGTCCCAAAAATACACTGTACAATTACTAGTATACGAAGAAATACTTGTCCTATTAACCAGCGGAAGTGCACTTTTGTGTGCATTGAATGAAAAAAGTTGCCAACATACATGTATCATTTTAATCTTCACATCCTAGGGTAAAAAAAACTATACAACTTGCCAATTTTCGTCACTGAAATACAGTGAGCGTGAAGTAGCTCAATAACACTTATTTTGCATTCAATAATATTAGCAGAATGTTCATCACAACAAGCAACATGTAATGCTCAAAACTTTTGTCACCTTTAGTGATGAATGGTCTACATTTGTACAGCGTTGTACGAAAACCGTTAAAATGCTTCAGATTTCTCTCAATTTCACTAACAATGACCCTCAGTTAGAATTCAAATGTGTATGAATTCACGTAAAATACATTTTTGATACTAAGATTTCGTATGTGCTTACAATCTGCCAGAATGAATCACAAATGCCACCAGAATGGTTCTTGACAAGCTATACAAATGTGATGAATCTAACAAACTCCCTGGACAGTGGACAGTGGCCAGAGACAGATCCAGGGTGCCGCGCAGGGGGGGCGTGCCTCCCATTTTCCCACCAAAATACTTCACTTACATAGGATTTTCATGAAATCCCTTTAAGTGCGCCCCCTCCCCAATTTTGTTAAGTGTGCCCCCCCATTTTCCAAAAGCCTGGATCTGCCACTGGTGGCCATCAAGTACACAAATGCACTGTGCTTAGAACTAAGTGGTAAAATTACACAAGAATATGTAAAAGCAGTCAGCATGCAGTTAGAGGTCACTTCAAATGCCATTCGACTTGCACTTCATAAATGTTGAAAATGAGTTAGATTTGGATTGCCCTTGCTGTACTGACTTAAGTGTTAAGAAATCACTGAGACTGCATAAAGACTTATAAAAAAACACTTCAAACCTACAGAGGTGTATAAAGAAGTTGGATTCTAATAGCCGATCCAGACAGATTTTCAAAGTGGGGCAGACACAATTAACCAACCAACAACAACAACCCCAAAACTCAAACAACAACCAAAAACTCACAACAATTTTAGCAGCAGCAGCAGCAGCAGCAGCAGCAGCAGCAGCAGCATGTGATGAAAGCAGCAGCAGCAGCAAAAAACAACAACAACAACAACAATAGGTCTCATAGCTCTGACATCACTGAATGCCCATGTCCCATGCCCAACGAGAATAAAAATATGGTCCCCCTACGGTTCCGCCCCAACAACACACCGGTGTGGTAAATATTGCACCGTCCCTTATATGTTGCTCTGAGATGCGGTGTATGTCGATGACATAGTGGCTCATGGCTGAGCAGGATGTATGTCGATGACCCGGCTGCAGACAACGTCAGCAGAACCTCCAATTCAGACCATTTCTCATAGCCCCAAACCTTCACCGATCATGAAACCTCGTAAAGCAAAGGGACCACTTCTTCATTGACGGCCACTTGAGTTCAGACGCTCGGTGGTCTTAATAGAGAGACTCCAATGCATGTGCTTTCCAATGCTCGTGAAATAACAAGTTGTACAATTAATCTCTAACTTTCTCTATTAAGTCATTCATACATTTCTCTTGCATCTCTCACACTTATCCTACATCAAACCCATTTTACCACAATAGACAGATTTCACAGCATTGTGGGGCTGGTGGGATTCGAACTCATGGCCCTGTGGTTGTGATACCTTACTGTGGTTTGCTCCTGTGGCTGCTATGGTTGTGATGTCTTGTATGCTCCCCGGGGAGTTGAGAATATGTAGCGTGACAAGGATGCCAATGACCTGGTGTCAATGTATAATTTTAAGAAAATGGGATTCAAATTCTGGTCGCTCACCTGCAATATGTTTCACGTATATTGTGGAGCCACCAAAAATAATGCTTTAACAGATGAAATTAAATTGTACCCAAAGTTTAAAAAGAAAGCACCCAAAACTAGATAAAAGCAGGCGTGGTTCATCGGATTCAACAGCCTGGATCCTGAATGTCTCACAAACTTTATAATGTATATGCTGTAAATACCAGATGATGGTGTAGTCAGGTGTGATGTGCAGTCAGGAGTCGGCCTCAACTCAAAGTGAACAGCCAAAACACGGGTATCAGAAAAGTTATAGTCCGAAAGGTTCATCCTCCCATCAAAGTTTTACCGATTGAATTCTTCTCAGTCTTCAATACCTCATCAAAAATGCTTCTGGAAAGAGAATTATGACTATTTTTTTTTAAATTATTTGTCATGAGGGAAGAGAAGATTAAGGAAGACGTGAGTAAAATCCGGGATACCAAAACAAGAACACTTCTGCAGATAGGATGAGACGATTCAGAATCACAAACCAAAGTTAGAATTCAGGAGTGAATTGTACAATAATCACTAAACGTGGGATGTAAACTTGTAATAGTGATATATCATAGATGCTACTGATGGCATAATGATTTACACAAAGAACGAATGTGTAATTTCAATGGTTCGTGACCTGGGGTGGGGTGGGTTATTAGTGAAACAAAGGGGACTGGAGGTGAAAAAAAGAGGGATGTGGGATTTCAAGAAAGTGGAATGTGACAAAAGGTGAAATGTGAAAAATGAGGCCAAAAAGAGGCTGTGGAATTTCTTGACCTCTATAACCCCCCCCCCCCCCCCCCAAAAAAAAAGAGAGAGAGCAAAACTAGAGCAGGGAAGAGTTGCAAAACCTTTTGAACAAAAAAAATGAAAACTAGATTAAAGAATTACTTAATTTGAGATTAAAAGTATAAATGGAAGTAATTTCCATTATTCTCTACTCAAAGAAAAAAAAAGCACAAAAAGGGAGAGGTGACACAGGAGCCAGAATAAAAACAAGGGGACCTAGGAGGTGCGCCGGAGAGTTAATCCACTGCTGCCACTGATAATCCACTTGAGGTGCTGCGTCGCAGAAGACTTTGCCACCTCCGCCTCCTGCTAATGCTGCTGCCGCTGCTGCCGCCGGTAACTTTAACTCTCAGTGTGGCATCATTATCATATCAAGTGCTAGTACTTGTGCAATGATTTCCCGATGGTCTGATTTATCACTGCACTTTGCTCCTGCTTTGTAGTATTATTTTATGCAGTTAGAATCAGCAGAGTTGAAGCGGTTTATGGCACTGCCTTGGCATTACTACTACTTCTTCTCTGCAGAGAGCAACAGCAGACGACCCAAGAGATAGCAGCAGCCAGCGGATTTTCCAGGTGAGTGAGAAATTGTTATCGGCGTGTCTACACGGGAATGTCTGTATCCAGAATGGATGTGGCTGTGTTCCATGGAGCAATGTATCGTGATTCGCTCCAAGAGCACACCCGAGTTGTTGTAGCAGACTTTGGAATCAAACATCATCAAAATATCAAAGATGACTTTGCGTTGAAAAGATTGTCTCTGGTGGGCACCCATGCGTTTCTTTTCTTAGTCTTTCTCTATCCTGGTGGTTTATCAAGATTTTGCTATTAAAGTTTCTCAAATTGGCCAAGAAGGAAGTAGCGTCCAGAGGAAGCATGCAAGTTGTTTTCGTTATCGCCGACAGATCAGTCTAAACAGGTTCTTTATGGCAGATAAAACTTTAAGTTGCTGCTTATGATAACAGCTTTTATTCTACTTCATGAACTTCTACGAATTAACGGCTAAAATGAGAGAGGAAAGCACCTGCTCCGTCTCTGCAGTCACCATAAAAAAGAAGGACAAAAAAGGAAAGAAGTCAGCCATTCCTAAACAACAACTCTTTGCTCTGCACTGGAATCTGTGCGGAAACACTCCTGCCTTGTCTTGCGTTCTTCAAGAGCGATTCTTGTTGTTTATGTGCGTTGTTTTAACGTCTCTCTTTGGAAGCAATGCCGTCTTTTTAATAGTCTCCCCCTGTTGTCGCTGTCGTCTGTGTTTACGCCGTAATAAAGTGAGGCATTCACCCCGCCGCCACCATTCCACGGCTACCGGCAATACCTTATTCTGCGCTTCCTCGCATCACGGCTCTTGGCACGGCTCCATCTTTTGCTGAGGCTGCTCTGAGACTCTTCCCCCGTAACGCGCTTGTTCCATGCCACTGGCTCCTGTGGCAGTATCGCCTGTTTCAGAGTTGCTGGTGGTGAAAACCATCTCTTTAAATGAATAACTGTATATATATTTCACCTCTTTAATAGTTTAGATAGGCATAACTATAGGTTCTTGGGATTCGGTTGCTACTGGATCAGATAGAAGCAAATAAACATTCATCTTGCTAGTGCGTGGTTGAGAATGGTGTTTAAAGGCAGTGACTGGAGTTATAAGTATACTCATTGGTTATTTCATGTATATTACTAAGAAACTGAAATGTTCAGTATGAGTTGGCATTAAAAAAGCAATTAAAATACTGCAACCGTAGTTGAAAATGAAATTGAAAGTGTACAATATGCAGTGATGAAAATAATCTAGTTCTATATGAAGCAAACAGCGTTTAAACTAAACCTTTGAAAATAAATACATGCATATCTAGAAAAGCCACACATTCAAAGAAACACAATTAAAATGGGCACACATATATAGCAGGCAGTGAATGAAATCTAGTGACAAAGTAAAAGTCAAGAGATAAGAGATACATTATGCGGCTTGGGGAGCGATGCCTGTGAAACACTGTATAGGGTAAAAGTTCTGCATCCATGATTCTTCAATTGCGCCTCCATATTTCAAGTGACTTTAATGTTGGCACCGCAAGGAATGTGGCAGCAGCAGTGGAAGAAGATAGCACTTGAAGTTTAAATACCCCAGTCTTTTTGGAGGAGTAATATTCAGTCTGCTACTGTCAAATGGTCACTATTGGGGGAGGTGACCAGTGTTTACATTTCACACTTCTCTCATTTAAGAGGCATCATCAACACTAGATGAGGTAAGCGTTTTTATTTATAAAAGAGATAAGTGTAGTTTATAATAGTATCTTTTGTGGTTCTGAATTATCATATCAAAACAAAATTACTATTGAATTATCCTGTCTGTGTTTATACCAGTCTGAGAGGATATGAGGACTTGGCCAGTGTTGACGTCAGTGGTGTCGTAACATTTTGCAGGATGTGTTTTTACAGCAGCACTGATTTGCTCTCAGATGAGCTTATGGATGAGAGTCCAGTCCCATATAACGAACGCCCTGTGAACAAAACGTGAGATGCTGTATATTGTTACTGCTCTGCCTGAGGTCTCAGACGAAGAACTCAATGAGCTATCACCATTGGCAGCAGTGGTCTGAGACCAGGATTTCACCAGTGCTAGTGCTGTTGATCTAAACATCTATCATTTAAAGACATGAATTGTGATTTGATTTGTTTAGAGATACACAGACTGAGCTACCATTGATATCTCAGCACCTCTCATTTCAAGACATAAAATGTGATTTTAACATGTTTTCCACAGAAACACTGACTCTGGAATACCAGTACCTCTCATTCAAAGACATGAACTGTGATTAATTTTTTTTACAGACACACTGATTGAGCTAGCATCTGATGAGTAGGATCTGGTGAGCCGATGTCCAGCAGAATGGGTGGCGCGAGCCAGCGGACGCGCCTGTGCAAGAGATGCAAGTTCTCCACCACGGACGGCAAGGAGTTCCTCCACCACCAGATGACCGCTCACTCCACCGAGAGCATCGAGGTCAGTCTAAATGTACTTTTTCATTTCTAATATTGAGATTGGAATTGAGTTGGTTCACAAGGAAGCTTGGGATAACACATTACTATATGTTATTTGCAAAGGTGAGTTGAAATGGGTGTGTCATCAAACAAAGTTACATCAGTCACCTGGATCATTCAACACAGAAAGCATTGATGTAAGGCATGGTAAATCTACAATAGTTCTTTGGTTGAGTTTAAGCAATGTCAGCGCCATTACAACATTTTGCCATTTACATTTACAGTTTGTGTTATGACCCTCAATAAAGATACCCTGATATATAGTTCTTCAACAAGGTTACAGGTCATTCCACTGAGACCATAGAAGGCTTGGGGGAGGGGAGGGGTCATAAAAATGCTTCAAAGTACCTTTTTAAAATACAGTAAATGAGTTATTTTTATATTATGTGGAGATAAGTTTAGTTTATAATTATCTGCTGTGATTCTAAACTATCATCAGCTACATCATCTAGTAATAGCAGTGCAAATATTCACACATAGATATTTACTACATACACAAAAAGGTGCAT
Organism: Streblospio benedicti; assembly: GCA_019095985.1. Lineage (NCBI taxonomy): Eukaryota > Metazoa > Annelida > Polychaeta > Spionida > Spionidae > Streblospio > Streblospio benedicti. The sequence goes on from CM032661.1 coordinate 42,417,013, forward strand.
TTCAGTAGTTGTGAGTATATAAAAAACAGTGAACATTGAACATTGCAATTATTATATGGTCATTGACACTGCAATGAAGTAAGATAAAAAAAATATGCAAGTGCTTAAAAGTACATCTATTTGACTTATGGCTCTCAACAATAGACTTAATTTCAAAATGTCAGGCAAAAATTAAGGAGAAGTTAAGATATACATCTGCAGATGTTGCTTACATAATATAGGAATATACGACAATTATCTACCACCAACCCATAAAACGAGAATATTCAGAGCTTAAGGGAGTTGCTGCTATTTAGAGGCAAGTTCGTTCCATCCTATATCGTTTCTTTGTATATTTCTATAGAATCTAAATAGAGCATTTGAAAACAAACCAAGCTTGTCCTTTCACGTAGATAGGCATTGGAAGCAGCTTGGCATAATTCAACCTTTTTGACTAGGAATAAATGACAACGCCGACTGGGCTCTCTGTAAAAAATGGCTCCAGCCACTTTCACATAGGAAAAGATACGGGGCACTTTTTTGTCTTATTTCTTTTCAATGCATTCCGGTTCATAGTAACAGTTTGTCGCAGAAATGAAGAAAATGTATCTTTTAAAAAGCTGCTGCCAATGTTAATACGCTCTGAATAGCTTGTCACATAAAAAGTTATTTCATCACATCTACAATCTTAATCAAAGACATATGGTTTTATACGTCTTGCTGAATAGGCCTATGGCATTCTTATCATATAGGGAGGCACTTGGCATAGCTTTAAAGCATTTTGTTCCAAGTGGAAGCTCTCGCCTCTCCTCTCTCAGCCTGTATACTATCACACTTCTATGTCCAAGTTCTAACAACAACTTACAAAAACTTCCATATAAAGAGTCGTGCTGCAATGATAAGACTTGCTCTTGTTGGAACCTACGTGCAGTGATAGCAGACGACAGGATAACCTTATATTAGAACCACCCTGCAGGCTGACTTAAAGTGGTCTCAACAGAAAGGTGGTCGTGTTATGAAGGGTTACGTCAGCCTCTTGTTTGTGGAGATCTTGGACCACGAAGAGTGGTCTAATTACGATAGTCGGCTTCTTTATTTATAAGTCATCTTGATAGGCGATACTACTGTACATTGGTCTGTCTGTTAAGTGGAACCTGCGTACACTGCTGCTATACAGTAAAACTCCACAGTTAACACCAACCCCATAAACAGACTACCTCTATCATTAAAGACCATATACCGTAATTCTTAACCCCAACCCTCAACAAAGAGCCAGCACCACAAAAAGACCACCTCTCCACTGAGATCACGTAACCTCCACCCCCGGGCTAGTCCCAGCCGCGAGTCTCCCCCGTACTGACACCTCAAGTGGCATCATCACTGCTTGATCTGTCCCGGCGCGTCCAGAGGCAGCGGCGAGGCTCGGACTTTGCGCTTGACACAGTGTCGCCTGCGACTCTTGACGATCAGCGGGTCGGTTTAAACACGTTACTGCTGCCAGAGTGACAAGTGGCGAGTATTAAAACCGCTACGTCATCAGCGGTGCCACCTGTAGGACGTTACATGGGTTATAAAAGTGTCGGCGGGGACGCAGACGTTTTTTTTGGAGCGGGTTTAACCTGTAAAAATGAAACTTTGGATCGTTTGTTGGCTGCCATGGACACATCTGTCTTCTATTTAGACATCATAACACGGACTGATAGCAAGCAGTGGCATAAGAACTTCTTGAAATGTCTTTAGAATGGAATCAGGGACGCGGCATTTTGCGGGTGCCTCTTGTAGGGTCCTGATAGTGACTACGGTCAACTACAGCTGCTGCTGACATCAGACATTCACAATAACTGATAACTAATGCCGAATCGACCTTGGTTTTGAAGGCACAATACTGCGCTCATCCAAAGAAGGCTGTTTTTTAAATATAAAAAAAGCGTCAAAGTACCTTTTTAAAAATGCAGTGAATGAGTTGCTTTTATAGTATGTGGAGATAAGTTTAGTTCATAACTATCTGCTGTGATTCGAAACTATCGTGAGTTACATCCAGATGCATTGAGGTGGTTGTTCATACTGTTTTACAAAGAGACAATACATGTGTATTGAAATATATCAATACAAGTAATAGCAATGCACATTTTCACACAAATATTTACTACATACACAAAAAGATGCATTTCAATGGATGTAGTCACCCAAATATTACTTCCTAGGAATAGGTAGTTTTTAGAAAACTACAATATACCCTATCTATTGCCACTCTATTAAGACCACCTGACGGACTGATCTCAAGAGGGTTAGGGAATCATTTAGTATTTTAGTGGAGGTGTCGGACCGCGAAATAACGTCTGGTAATAAAGGCAGTCTCTTTAACAGAGATGGTCTTCTTGGGAGGTATTGCTGTATTGTAATGGTTTCTTTCTCGAGGTGGAGGGTGTGTCGTATTCGACTGCAACATAGCTGCTTATAAAGCAAAGGGTTTTAGGTTGTTTATCCGGCAGCGCATGATGAATCGCCAGACTTAAATGTCTTTTGTGTAGACTGACAGGAGCAGCGAGGGAGAGGACAGATAACAGCTAATGCAGACAGGGTTTGGGCCGATGCAGTCTAGTGGCGGTTGGGTTCATCACCATTTTAGAGGGCTGTAATTATACATGGAAAATGTTAGTATTGCAAAACTGTTTGGAACCACAGCAGAATGATGGAAAGATGGTCCATGTTATTGGGGGTGTTCTCTCCTTGTCTCTTTGTGGAACCTTGCTAAGGTTTCTTTGCTAAGTTTTGGGACAGCAAAATATGGTCTTGCAATAGAGGTGGTGATTTATTGGACCTTTTGCTGTATTTGCTTGTCACTGAAATTGAACAAAGTGGTAATTGTAATTTACATTAATATGTTTTGTCCACCAGAACAACCTCATCAAAACAGATTAGTCTAAATCAGAAGATAGGTGAGCTGTGATAACACTTATTTCTAGACACTTTAAAACACATATTATATGCACTTTAAAAATGCTGATACATATTGAACTTGATTTGCGAAAGTAACCCTCTGGCCATGCCAAGTTGATAAAAGTGGGTCATCTTTAGAGTGATCCATGAAACAGTGAACATTGCCACACAAAATTCCTTGCATTTGATTCGTAGCACATCAAGTGAAGTATGGTGATGTACAATGCAGTGTTCTTCCAGGTTTACGCGTGTGAGAAATGTGACTACATTTCGTCTGCGTACAACGACTTGATCCAGCACAAGAGAAGCGTGCACCCGCTCCCCCTAGCGCCCGGGAACGTACAGTACAGTAAAGCACAGAATGATGGCACTACCAATGAGAATTCAGCTGCAAAAAGGTTTTCATTCTTTCAGATTAGGGGCCATTCAGTATTTACATGTATTACAGGGTGGGGAAGGGGGATTTTAGAGCGGGCCATAAACTTTTGTCACAATGTTTGGAAGGGGGGGGGCTATAAATTTTATATTATGGATATCCATCAAATAAGATTTGAGTTAACTGACAGTGATTGCGTTAACTGTTGGGGGTGGGGGTCATCCGTTTTTACCACGTGAAATTGAGGGGGGTCAGCAGAAAAATTTCACAGAAGAAATTTGAGGGGGGCTATTAATTTTTTCACAGCACTTTTGGAAAATCCTCATACCCAGCCCTGTCATAAATACTGAATAATCCCTTATGTGCATGTGAAGAATTTAAACCATTAAACTGCTCAATGTGATTGAATGAACGTATATTTATTTATCTGTTTAAGTTGATTCATTTTGCATTATGGTCTGAGGATGACTGCTAGGTGGAAAATATTTAATTGAAATGTGAATGAAATATCAAAGATGTCAGTTCTGTCATTTATAATAGAAAATATATTTGTCTATTTTCTGGTTTTAGTGGTTCGTGGTCATCGAATAACAAACAGGAACCATCTATGGTGGATGCCAAAGATGAACTGCAAGTGTACGAATGTGAACAGTGTGATTTTGTCACCGAATATGAGTCTGATTTGTTCAAACACAAAGCATGCCACCACAGTCCAGAACAAGGTGTCCACAGTCCAGAGTCCTACATGGAGGGAGTGTCCGAAGATGTGTTGCATGATGACAGCAATGATGACGAGGCATTGTACTACAGACAGGACCAAGAGAGGCATGAGGCCATTGTGATTGAGCCAGAATCAGAGAGTGACTACAAAGCTCCTCTACAGGTACTGTTTTTGGTGTTCTGAAATTCTTTGATATATAAATATATGATGAGTATTAGAGGATTCTTTCACCAAGGCTATAGGGCTATATCAATTGGCCTCTGCTGGGACTCGAACCCTGGACCACTACCACTGTGGCACCTATTCACCTAGCACTCAAGGCATACATGTATATGATATTGTTATCATGAATTTTGTAAACAATCTATAGTTTGCTCTTAATAAATCTCTTCATTTCCCGTTCCTCTCTAGATTGTGATGGAGTTGAGCAAAGCAGAGAAAGAAAAAGAATCGCGGTCGCTGTTGAGCAAAGCTGGGAACAGCCGACTGATGGACGAAGTGGGCAAGCGGATGCTGGACGAGAGGCTGGCTGGGCGGCTCCCGGGGGGACGACCACGCTGCACCCCGGTGAGGGAGGCCGTTGATCCCGCCAAGTACATGACCATCCAGGAAGGCGACGGGGTCAAGTACGCATGCTCCAAGTGCGGCAACATCTACAAGTGGAGGAAGTCGCTCAATAAGCACTGGAAGGAGAAACACGAGGGGGAAGTACCAGACCCGAAGGGGGTGGTTCCGCCACAGTTTGGCTCAGCCTTGTCGCCACACAAATCACCCTTTGATAAGGCGAATAGTTACGGCTCAAAAAGCAGCCGAGAGAACAATTTGTTTTCTCATTCGAATCAAGCTGCTGCAAATGTTCCACAATTTCCAGGTTTTCTTCAAGGTGGTCCGAGGTTTGGAATGCCGCCGTATAACTTCCCATTCAGTGTTGCCAGCACACAGCCTATTGCCACGTCATCAGGAATGGTGATGAACAACACTTGGGCAACGCGACCGCCAAATATGATCTCTGCACTTCAGAAACCATTTCAAGCCCCTTTGTCCTTTGAGGGAAAACATTTCAGAGGAGAATTTCTACACGGCAATTCTCATGGTTTACCACCTCCTGCTGCACATGTGGCCAGAAACTTTGCTGGAATGACGCCACCAACCATCAAACCGTCGGGCAAAGGTCTGCAGTTGTACCACTTTGATGACCAGGAAGAAGTGCTGGACCTTTCTCGTAAGGTGCCGAGAGACACTTCATACGCTGATGGTGTGGAGAGTCCAGGTTCACAGGACACACCGTTAGACTTTTCCGGACCGTCTCCAGTTTCAGAAACCAAGAAGATAGAGGAGACACCACAAAACACCATGCAACACCAGGTACTATTCAAATTGTTTTTACATGTGATTCATTATTGTTTAACCGTATGTTATCTACATCTCATCTTCCTGTGAGAGCATGTGTGGATGTGGAGATGTGGAGATGGCTCAAGTTGCATTTTGTCAGGCAGTATTTTGAAAATAGGTTTACAATCTTATACCACCAAGAGAGATTAATAATTACCACTTACTGAGAAGGAGGCTATGCCTCAAAAACGTTTATTTCAATAAATAATTTAGCTTTAATATTATATTTTTGTCTTTGCTAGAAATGAAATACCAGCGCTGCAATACATACACACAGCAAGGTGTAACCCAGTGCTATGTGCCGAGTTGGAATGGTCTCACATGAATCATTGTTCTGTATTTCTACCACTACCAGGAGGTTGCCCCGAAGTACCACTGCACCATGTGTGAGTTCCACACGGAGCAGGCCACGCTGTTAGAGCAGCACATGGAGCTCCACAACCCCACAGACTACTCGTACAGGTCAGTTAGACGTATTCATGAAAAAATGTTTAACTTTCTCTTCTGTCAAAGAAACTTGCTCTCACTGGCAGATCCAGGTTTTTTCGAAAAGGTGGTGTGGGGCGCACTTAGCAAAAACCCTACAAAAATTAACTATCTTTTGGGGGGAAAGGGGTGGGGTGGGGGTGGGGGCACAGGGAGATCTGCCTATGCTAATAGCTGATTGCACATTTAAAGCTGTATGGCACAAACTCCATTGGTCACCAGATGGCCCTATAACAGGGGTGAGGGGGCTTACACTTTTAGTCGTGGTTGGCTACAGTACCATCTGTATAATGAAGTATCTTTAACACAGTAAAAGCTGGAAAATTAAAATTTCATATCGATACAGGTGTGCTGAATGTGATGAGGCGTTTCCAGTTATTGAGGAACTAAATGAGCACTTCACTGGCAGCCATTTTGAAGTATTGCAGGTATGTTAAAGTTGATGATTAGTGTTTCATAATCATTAAACTACAAAATATGAGAGCAGGGCAATGTTTGCAACTTTATAAAGATGCAGTTACCAGATATGAATAAGTGATACATTTTAATTGGTTGTTTACGGTGTGTTTTAAGCATGGGCACATGCACTGTAGAGGGCAAATTCAAACTGTACTAGTATAACCAAAATCATGAATGGGGGAAAGAAGGAATGGGCATTCATAATTCTCAGTTGTAATGTGCTCTCTATGATACATGTGCTCATGATTCTAAGTACTGGAAACATCCTTGTAAACAGGTTGTAAACAGGCTGTTTCCAGCTTGATTTACAAGATTGTTTACAACATTTGTAAACTGGCATTCCCTGTTTACAGCCTTGTAAACAGTTCTTTTAGTGTAAAGGAGCCCAGTATGAAATGTAATTTGATGATTTAAAAAAAACTCAGCTGTATAAATCTACTTTCATTCTATCCGACATAACATAACCACTTACAAATTATAGAGATGAATGTGAGTAAACAATTCATTTTTTATTGAATATTTTTTTGTGTTAGACACATCCTTAGCAAAGAAAAATAATCCTCCAGTGGAAGAGTTTACCCACAACGTGTCACTGGATTGCCAACTGCTGCTAAAAATTTACAGCATTGTGGGTAAAAAACCCACGGGTTGATAATGAAAATGGATTGTAAAAGGCAGTGTGAATGATAAAGCCAAAAACTGACAATAAAATGAAAAATGCAAAAAAAATGTCAGAGTTTATAGTCTATTATCCTGGGAAAAACAAACTGCTCAGTCAACTCATTTACACGAGGTCATTGGCATCTTTGCCATTCAAGCAAAACCTTTCTCAACTCCCTGGGGAGCATACAACACTGGCTGCACACAACATTTGTTGCTGTAGGCACACACCCCTCGCTAATCAATCACAGCAATCAGCAAAGTAAAAGCCGTTGCAGCAGAAGCTTTCGGTCAAACCCACGACCTTCTGGTCACGAGTCCAACTCCCTATCCATTCAGCCACGGGAGCACACTTTGATAAAGCCATGAAACTAACAATGATAAAACCCATTCCAGCGGAAGCTTTCGGTCTGCACACGGAGGGCCCCCGGCGGCGCTGGTGGCGCTGCTGCGTGCTCCTCCTGCGCCGGGCCGCGGCCGCGGCACTCGGCGTGGTGCAGGAGAACACGCGGCGTCGTGTGCGGCGCCCACTTCACCTGGCAGGACGCTCGCCACGCACTTCACACAGGTACGGCATGGGTTCGAATCTCACCATGGACTAATGGGTTAGGCCTGTAGTCCTTATCTGACTTCGGATCAATAAGTCAAATCTCACAAAGTGCAGTATTGAGAGCAACTAGGGACTGACCTCAAGTGGTCTCAATTTAGAAATGGTCATTATTTGGAGGCTATCATTACAACAATCTAGTGTATTGTCATGGGTTTGGTCTCACTCACCATGGACTAATAGGTTACTAGTATTATCGGATGGGGATGAGATATCAGACAATATCTCATGGAGTGTAAGGTTTAACAGAAGAGTAAGTGCAGCCTATCAACCAATCAGAATCGAGGGTGGTCAGTAAACATGAGAGAAAGATATTTAGCTCTAATTACAAAACTATCTCTGTTCTCAGGAGCATGCAGACCTCCCCATCCCCTACCAGGTGACCATCGACGACCCAGACGACCACAAGAGTGACACGGCAGACATTACCGAGGCACCAGCAGAGAGGAATGGTAGGCTGATGGTTTACATTCACATGTCAGACATCCCACTTTGTTGGGCCTTTTTTCCACATCCCACTTCTTCCATATAAACCAACCAATAAGAGATTTTTTTTTTGTTCATACCATATTTGTATTGAACAGTTCACATGAATGTGATGTAGCCATGTCACTCAGGCGATTTTACCCTCCAGCGACCTTGCAATTTTTAAAGCCTGTTTATGTCTTCCTACTTATGTTATTTATAAGAAATCGCCCACAAATTCGTGTAAAATTGCCTCCCCTAAGTGAACACACAGATTTACATCTCTTGCATGTTAATGGACGCTCATTGTTATTGGGCACTCTTGAACAAATTCATTGTGCTTAAGACTGGTCCAATGGAAATTTGTGAATGATTTTTTTTGCATGATTATACATCAGATTTTGTGCGGTTTTTTTTTCTTTTCTGCTGGTTGTCCTTCAGTATCTGTGGTTGCGGGCTCAATTTTGTGATCTATGCGGGTGCGGACTTTGGTGCAGGCTTCAATAGCGTATATGTGCGAGTGTGGGTGCGGATTTCACATAAAAAGGGCATTGTGGGTGCAACTTACCACCCGCGCAGGGTTCAATGCATATATATATATCAATGCATATATCATAAATATTGTACATTTCCAGACGGCGGTGGCGATTTCAAGCTGCTGTCTCCTGATGGGAATCCAATAGACTTTGAGGAGGAAAACACAGCGATTGTGATTCCTCTCGCACCGGAAGACAACGCCGCGAATACACCCAGGAAGAAACACAAAGGTGTGTACTACATAGACAGATGATGGTTTTCGAACCAGTTTGAAAATTGTTTTGCTAGATTTTATTTATCTACATTCATTTAAAAAAAACTCAAGACGATGTAGAAAGTCTAGCTATTGTGTATTTTTTCATTTTAGATTTCAATTGCTAATCAATCAATATCAATTAACACAGTGCAGTGAGTGATATACATGCACAATAAAAGCAAATGAATCTTTAATAAATTGCAAACCCATCCCACTTTAATTGATAAAGAGCCCCAAAATGAATGCCGATGTTGCCTCATACATCATAATTGTGTAAAGTTTAAATGCAATCGGTTCATCGTTAAACCCTCTAGCTTGTCTGCAGACATACATACATAGTTAGCAATGAAGCAATCACCAAGCTTTTGCTTAAGTGGCTGAAGCGACGCGATTACATTTACACCAGATCAGACCGAGAATCAAACCCACAACCCTCTGTTCCAGGCGTGGGTGGGCGCGTGCACGTGGCGCCGTCCCCGAGTCAGCAGCCGGCGGACGGGGACAGTCCGCTGCCGTACAAGTGCGCGGTGTGCGACTACCGGGCGCGCTGGCCGAGCGAGATCACGCAGCACATGAAGAACCACTCCGACGAGAAGCCGTACCACTGTCCACGCTGCAGCTATAGGTAGGACACGAATATGGTAGAACCTGTTTATGAGGGCCACCTTTTGGACCAGTGTTCTCAGGTGGTCTTAACAGAGAGGTGGTCTCTATATGGAGGTTAGTTTTGGTAGCTTTATGAAGGTTTGGGACTGTGAAAAGTGGTCTTGTTATAGAGGTGGTATCAATACAGAGGTGGTCTCTATACAGAGGTTCATTTTGGTAGCTTTATGAAGGTTTGGAACCATGAAAAATTGTCTTATTATAGAGATGGTCTCAATGGAGAGGTGGTCTTAATTGGAGGTTTCACTGTATGAATTCGATGCGTCACACCATTTTTGTCAGTCATATGAAGCGCTATCAAGAGTCTATATAAAAGTGTATGACAAGTGCATTGGTACAAACGTAAGTGGCATCTGAAACTGGCTAGTTGTATCTAGACATATGCTGTTCAAAATAATGGTGAATCGTTCTAGCCACAGTAGAAGGCATTTAGGAGGTATGCGCTATTCAAATATGCCTTTCATTCACCAATTTTAGTTACAATGTAAGAAAGACAACTCCCACAATCAAACCGACCTGGAATCAAACCCACGACCTCATAGTCACGAGTCCAGCTCCCATCCACTCGGCCACAGAAGCACACATTGATATTGATTGATTGTTGTCATAGTACGGAATGAGTCCAAATTCCCCAGAGACCTTACACTGACCATACGACACCAAACGATATAGACTAGCCAGTAAGATCAGTAAATAGAGAAAGAACAGTGATTGAGTGACTGAGTGAGTTCTGTAATCCTCGAATGACCAATAAATGACCGTGTTTTCAGGTCCAAGTGGAAGTGGGACGTGGTAAAGCACTTGAAGCGGTGCGGTGGCGGCACAGTCAATGATGTCATCGACACCACCGCGGCTGGAGGACTCGCAGGCGCCTCAGGTGGGGAGCTTGGTTTATGATTCTTTTTTCATGTAAATTCATTTGTTGTCATGATCCAGAAGTATCCGATAACCCGGAGAGGGTTATCGCCCCTCTTTGAAGAGGGCTGATACCATGGTTATCATGCTTGTACTCAGCCGGACTATTTTTTCACATTTTTTAAAATAGTGTTGTAATTGTTTAGAACAGAATGATAAACACAAAACGGGGTTGGTTGTGCAACATGAATTGTTTTATCAGGATTCGTTCTTGTGGTGCATCAGCCTCGCCGTGATACGCCTGAAGAACTCACCTGATAACATAATTCATGTCACAAACTAACCCGGTTTTGTCTATTTATATCATCGTATATGTTGAATTCTATTCTCTCACTTAAAAATATCTTTTTATGTTATTTTTTATTTTGATCATGATTTTGTCTGTTACTTTTATATTCTTTGGAGGGTTTTCATTGTTTTTGACCATACAAATCCATGTTTTGCGTATACTACTCTTTAAACTGTTGTATAACATTTCATTTGTTTCGAAATCAAAATTGTCTTTTAACACTTCAGTAGTTTTAAAATCACCATTTAGTTTGATGATATCTTTCAACAGTTACTACCGTAATGTTTCCATCTTTCATAGAGAATTTTAATAAATTTTTAAGAAACTGTACAGAATTTAAAAAAAAAAATCAGTAAAGATTTAGAAATTTAGCAAATAACCCTCAAAACTATACAAAATTATAAACATGAGAGAATGTGCTCGATCTATACCAGATAAACTGTATATTGAACTATCTATAACCATTATAGAGGTTTTATTGTTAATAATATCTATAAATCGGCCAAATTTTACAACAAATCAATTGCAAAACAAATGCTGCTTTGTTCTCAATTTCAGTCTGTTAAAAGAACAAACGATAATCAATATTGAAATGCAGGGCCGTCACACACGCTCAGCTGGCAAGGCCATGGCCTGACCCATTTTTTCAGATTTTTTCATTTTTCCTGATAAAATCCGTACATTGATAAAAAAAATACTCAACATCAATTATGCCCATATTGGAAAATGTTTTGGCCTTACCACTATTTTAGTCTGTGTGATGACACTTGAAATTCAAAATATCAACATTTATGCAGCACTAACAGCACATTGTTTTTAATACTACAGGTGGTAAAAAGTCGCATGACTCTCCCTCTAAACCCGGGGGCGGCGGTGGCAGTGTTTCGCGTCGCGAGCTCTCCAGCGGACCTCCCAACGTCACCGTCAACAGCTGCTTCAACACGTCCACCTCCTCCCAGGACGACATGGAGGAGAGTGAAGAAAACTGCGACGACACGGCGCCAAACCACCAGCAGTCTGACCACACTGTCAGTCCACCCGGTTCTGCGACTGCGGGGACTTTCTCTTGCGCACAGTGTAGTTTTACCGCGACCAGCTCTGCAGAGCTGAAGCGACACGCGCGCGTCCACGTGGATGACAAGCCTTTCATCTGCCGCACTTGCGGCTACTCGTCGCGATGGAAATGCGACCTGAAGAAACACCTGCGCACGTACGGTCACACGTCGGCCGTGCCTCTCATATACGGAGGTCACGGGAGAAAGCCGGCGAAGAACGACCCCGTGATGGTGATGATGCCAGCTGGTGATGATGGACGTAAGGGAGGAAGTGGCGGCGGTTTGATGCATTCGGACTGTGATGCGGATGACGAAGTAGAGGAATCAGTAGGGAGAATGGCGTCGGGGGAGCTAGGTGCGAAGGACGAAGTGCGAACTGTGATTAGTAGTGGCAAAGACAACAACGGAGAGAGTGCAGGAGTAGGTAAATTAGAAAAGAGTCCCGTCGGTAAATATAAGTGTAAAATGTGCGCGTATGCCACAGATGATTTGCCAACTTTTGTGCAGCATAAATTGAATCATAGTGCTACTAAAGAGGGTGATACACGTGCGAAAATGGATGCTCTCTCTGCTCAAGAGCTTGATAAGAGTGCAACAAATAAACATCGAAGAAAACCAGCGAAAACTAAGAAGAGCTTTTCCAATAGCGATTGGCAGCAAGAAGAGAGCAATGATAAGAACAATGATGCAGTGAATGGTTTGAAAAATGTGTCTGCAAATACGGCAGATGAGAATGTGATGGAGGATGAACAGGGCTCTGTGTTCAGTGATGATGCAGACGTTACGGAGCCAGAACACGCAAAGGAGAACAAACACGCTGAAGGAGAAACTGATGCAGATGCGGTAAAGAATAGCAGCGTCCGGGTGATGCAAGTGCACAAAGAGAACAGAACGATGTTCGCATGCAAGAGTTGTCCGTTCCACTCGGAAAACATCATAAACATTGCGAATCACTCGCGACAGCACGGCACAAACAGGAAGTTCACGTGCGAGTTTTGCGACTATAGTCTGCAGCAATGGCCGCATATTGTGAAACACATGCGCACAGTGCACGGCAAAGCATCAGCTGACGATGATGGTGGTGATGGTAACAATGGGAGCGCTGTCGTTGGAGAGGTGGAGGCGACGACGGAAAACGAATGGGAGATCAAGGAAGTGAACAAAGCAGACATTGAGGAGGCGGACGAGTCACCGACGAAGAGACGCAAGCTCAGCAGCACGAATAGTGTGCTTCTGGAGTACGCGTGTGCAGCATGCGGCTTCACAACCACCAGCAAGACGGCCGTGACGAGACACAAACATGAGGAAAAAACACAGCAGGCCACCACCGCACTGGACATCAATAGTAACAATACAAATGGCGAGATAAGCAGCAAGGCGGTAGAGTGATGTTTGTCTTGTTGTGATTGACTAACACTAACGTTAAAACCTGCTTTACGCATAAGCGAATTTCACTCATATACACTGGCGAATACATCTTGGTTAAACTTCGTTGGTAAAGGTTTTGTTGTGGTATAAGTAACAGATCAGTTGGGTTCGCAACTCAGAGTAAGATAACTTTTTTCTGCGGTAATTGTCATCCCAATTCGCCCTTGCACCAATTCGTGTGAATGCGTAGTGTATATTTGTTTATGTGCAAAGCTGGTTTAATGACTTGGTCACATTTTTTTCTTAATATTTGCCAGGCAAACTGTCTCCACTACGTGTTTAATGTAGTTTGTTTTACATATTTATGTTGCGTAACACTTGAAAAAAATGCATAAAATGTGTGATAAACTTTTTAATTTTAAATGCTGATTTTTAATGAGTCACTAATTTGTAATGATTTTCTATGTGAACGCGAGAGTATAAATTCTCTCTAAAAATAATCTGTAACCTGTTTTTATTAATCATCCAATGATGCCATTACATTGCCTTTCAGTCAGTGTATTTTATTGTACTCAAAGTGCAGGTGTAAATTTACAGATAATTCCTAGTTCTAATGTCGCTGGTCTAACTAGAAAATAATCAATTGTAAATAGAATGCAAAATTGTATAAATAAATAATTTAAATACCTAATCGTTATGAAATAAGACTAATTATAGAACAACTTTAGGCCTGTATATAATAAGCATATATATATAATAGCATATTTAGAATGCTTATCAACAAATATGGCTACTGTGGATAAATTTTCGTTCCTTGGTTCACAAACTCTGACACAGACCTTTATTATATCATTTATTGATCTGAGGGAACATGTTCAATGATACTGATTTAATTAACGTCATTTTTTTCTTTGCATATCACAGATGAAATTTTGTTCAGAAAAAAATAATACGATAAACAGTTATCTATAAATGCTATAATCATGAGAATTTGTTCTTTACAAAGGACAAAACAGTCCAGTCATTAGAACAGAAAAATCACAGTGAATCTAATTCAGATAAAAGATACACAAATATTACACATCTGTAATCTGCAAAGTTTCATCAAATACATCCAAAATCATGTAGAGGTAGTTACAAAGTTCATTAAAAACACCTTTTTAATGCGCAAGTCATAGACTACATACAACTCCCAGAAACTTCTGATATGAAAATATATAAAAAGAATTTTAAGATTTACAAAGATGAAAATTTACATATATAAAATAGACATTTCATAGTAAATTACTTGAGCATTGTTACATTATTATCATCACTAAATACATTCTTGTTTTCTAAACATTTAAGCCAATATATTAAACGGTACAAGCTGTTAAAGAAAAATAAAATTTGTGACAAAAAATTCCATTAATTTCACATTTTCTTTGTTTTTGATATTCAACAAAAAAATCTATTACAAAATACTCAAAACAAGCTATTATGCTTGTCATTCAAACAAATTTTAGTGACAATTATTTTTACAAAAAATTCAGAGCCTTTACACAATGTTATATCAATGGTAAAAAGGATGTTTACAATGTTCTACATTTCACACAGTGAAACTTAATTTTTTCACAAAAAAGTCTACTTATCTCTAAAATGATTCGTGTTTCCTACTTTCTATAGCTACAGTCCAATTTTATTTCTACTGAACATCAAACTCAAACAATTACAAGTGAAGTACAAAATGATCCCTTGGAAGAAACAGAAAATGCACGTCAAGTCACTTGTGACCAATCAATGGTTTTTACGTCAGAGTTTTCTTGGGGATTCCCCTAAAGAAAAACTTCACAAATTTGGATGACCAATAATTGTGTCTCAGTAACAATATTTTTTACATCACTTAAACCGTATTTTGCTTCACAAACGCAGACGTCAACTTTGCTGACAGAAACGACTCGCAGTGGCAGTATGACAGAACATTCCTGCCTCGCGTGACAACACGAAAAATAGGAATAAATATATCTTCAACATTCTGTCAGTTAAATTTCATTTCTTACACTCATCACATTCAGTAATAAGGCATACAAGGTAAATAATTATACAGATATATCATTTAACAGAAAAGAGCTACATAAAGATCACTATAGATTTAACCGTTTACATACACCATACACCAGTTTTACATATTTACACCAAGTTCATACGAGAATAAATAGAATTTACTTTGAGGATTGTTATTTTCCGTCAAGTGCATGATTTCGGGAGAACCAACACAGCAGAGCGACATTAATACAATATAGCGATTTATAAGACAATTTTAAAAATTTCACAGTAATTCATTCATTGAAATATTATTGATAACACTTATTGTATGTCAGTTCTACTAATCTATTTATAGAACACCAATCTGTTAATCATGAATAGCAAAAAATACAATATAAAAAATAAAATAATACAATACAAGGAAAGAGTTGGTACCATACAAGTATTGGAAAATATAAATTTAAGAAAAATCTATGATTTAAAATCGCAAAGAATTTAATATGGGTCACATTTAGTTACATACACGCGAGTACTTACATTTGCACTTAAAAACATACATATTTGTCACTAGATTCTCAGTTTTTAAGTCATATTGGAATCCACGATGGAAATAAGCAGTACCCTGAACATCATCATAACTTTGTCTCCCTTTCATTTCAACTACAGTTTTGATTTGTCACCAAAAACCAACCACCCAAAAGTTCAGCAACAAAATGTGACATCGTTAATCTCAAGATCTGACCAAAAAACAAATGATCCATGTATTAAGCAATGTTTGACACTTTCCCTCACTGTCTGACTGCAGAAAACACACCACAAGTGTATAATCACATCACTCTAGCAGTATTTTTACACCGTACAGAGTCACATGACGTTCTAGTCCTATGAGATTATTCTAGGCTTAAGCAATACCTAAACATCGTCACACCAAAATCCACATCTTGGAAAAGTAGGGGATACAGGATTCTAGAGGCCGTCTGCTAGCAGCTGCAGTGTTCTAGTGACTGTCTGCTAGCACCAGTGGTGTTCTAGAGGCTATCTGCTAGCACCAGTGGTGTTCTAGAGGCTATCTGCTAGCACCAGTGGTGTTCTAGAGGCCATCTGCTAGCATCAGTGGTGTTCTAGAGGCCATCTGCTAGCAGTAGTGGTGTTCTAGTGACTGTCTCCTAGCAACTTTATGTTCTAGAGACTGCTAGCAGCTCTGCATTCTAGTGGCTGTCTGCTAGCAGCTGCGCGGTGAGTGTGGTGTTGACGTCTGTGTGCAGTACGAGCGTACCCTGGAAGTGACCCGCCTTGCGCGGCCGGAACTCGACAGGGAGACGCACGTAGTGTCGGTCTCTACAACAGAGTGGGAAACAGAGATATAGCGGAATTCATGGACTGGATACGTTCATAGACAAAACCGAGTGAGGTTGTAACACGAATTATCTTATCAGGTGAGTTCTTGTGGCGTATCATGGCGAGCCCGAAGCCTGATACGCCTCAAGAACGAATCCTGATAACATAATTCATGTTACACAACGAACGCTGTTTTGTATTTATCATTCTTTTCTTAACAATTACAACACTGTTTTTAAAAACGTGAAAAAGCAATCCAGCTGAGTACAAGCATGATAACCATGGTATCACCCCTCTTTACCCTCTACGGGTTATCGGATACTTCTCGATCATGATAACCAATGAAATTACATGAAAAAGAATGATAAATAAAAGTCTATCGGGATATACAGTGAATGTCCTCAACAACGGAACCCAATTTGAGGACCATTGTACAGGATTTCCGTTGTTTACTCAATAACATTATCAATAGACAATGCATGATTTCCAGTGCATGTAATTCAGTTTTCTCATTGTTCACTCTTGAGTTCGCTGTTGTCCATACTTTTATTTATTCATTCCTTTTTAGACACTCAGTGTACTAGTTCGGTTGTTGAGGCTAAAGGACTGGGACTCACTTGATGTTGAATTGTGTTTGTGGGTTGGAGGCGACCGTGGGTTGAGCGTCCAACTGTGTTTAAAAACGGGGCATTGAAATAGCGTCCCAGTGGCTTTTCACCAATTCAGCTCAAAATAGCTTTCATCACATATTAGATAATTTATCAGGGGTTCATCTGCTTCACCATAATTTAACTTTTTATTTAGACGGGAAACAATGAATGGCAAATTTTGTGACTGTGTTTATAAACGTTTACCAATCAAACGTCATAGAAATTTTGACATAACACAATGGATTTGTCATGGATATTGCCATAGACATTCAATATTTCTTCAATGCATAATTTTTCAATAAGCAAATCACATTATAGAAACTAAATTTCATGATTGGATTTCATCACCTGCCCTATGTTCTTGGCTCATTGATTTGCTTGAAAAACGCAATAAAAAACCTAAAATTTTTAAAGTTCATTATCAAATAGCTACTGTAGATGGGATGCTACAGGAATGAGCAAACAGATGTATACACATCACTGTAGATGTAACCGTTTACAAACCTCGGTGACAGGAAACTCGAGGCGTCCACTGCTGGGGATCATGTCAAAGATGTTGCTCGGATTCCTGAAGAAAATCACAAAAACCTGCATGTTTGAGACAATCACATGATGAATGTTGGAGGCAAGGGGGAAATGTATTTACCGTGTATATAGCTTATCAATTGAATGATACTTTCATGTGGCAAACACATATTTACCATTGATGAGCCGAATAAAATTTAGCTTGAGCACGGTATTCATATTCATGTTTACTGTGCAGTTTCAATCATTATAAAGTGTACATACGTTCAGACTGTACTGTGTACTATATGATTTGTACTGTATCTTGTTCATATGTATTATCCTGTACTTCTTCCATTCGTTACAAAGATTCCGTACAATAAAGAACTACAAACTATCAACTTCATTTACTAGTGCGTACAACATAAAATTGGAAGAGATGTCAATCTCAACATTTACTACATTTAGACCTAGAATATACAGTATATATCTCTTTTTTTAAGTCCTTACATGGTTTTGCTCCAAACTATATTACTGACAAGCTACAGCACAAGTCAAAATCAGGTCGCTCCTTACGATCAGATGATCAAAACTTATTGTTAGTCTCTAGAGCTCGCACTGTAACTTACGGTGATCGTAACTTCAAAAACGTTGCACCGATGATGTGGAATAGACTACCTTACCAGATGACATTTGGTTGTGTGAGGATATTGACATTTTTAAAAGATCACTTAAGACACATTTATTCAAAGTTGCATATGATTAATAACTATATTTTGGTCAGAAATCCAGTTTTATCTTACAGTGCCAGTGAGCTATTGGATACCGGCACTTTAAATATTTTCATTATCATATCATATCCTGCGCGTGTGCGTACCTTGCCTTTCCCGCCGGTTTCTGCAGCTGCCCAGTTGTTGCTGTGACGACTTCCGTCTCGGAGTCAGGTCTCGACACTCCCTCATGGTATGCCTAAAACACATCGTAACAATCATAGTGGCTTTTTACAGCGTCAAATCATAACCATCGTCGGTTTTCACGGCTTGATCACTCACTCTGCAGCCTTTACAAGTCCATATTCATACCAGCCCGTGGGCAACCCAGTTATAGCTTTTATGTGGAAAATTATAATTGGGTTAGACTTGCGTCAAAAATCTACTCAGTTTTTCTTATTCTGCGATGTAAGATCGTATGTCTGATGTTTGATATCCTGGCTGAATATTTCAGCGGCAGTGGGGCTTGTGATTGGTCGGATTTCGAGTGTATGTTCCACAAAAATTAAACAGGTTGTATTGATATGACGACGAATCATAACCAGCGCGAGACACACAACTAAAACAATCTTACATACTTGACATCAGAAACACATAACTACAGAAGAGTTCAGAGTTTCTGCTTGATATGAATTATAATAAGTAAATTGACTTTCATACTGAAGTGTCTGAGCAGGGTTTGAATTTAGGTTTTAGTCAACGGAACCTTAGAGAACACCCATTTAAGGGATGGAATACAGGAGTTCATTTTCAGCCACAAGTATGCAAATGAGCTGCTCTGATGGGCTGCAGGCAGCAGTAAGTTTATGGATTTTGACTGTGGCACTGATAACTGTCCAGTGCTGTGATTTCAAAGGTATTCATTCATTTCAATGTAGCATTACTCTTTTTTTTTGCTCCCAAATAGTACCAAACTACCAAAAATAGTATTGGTTGGCATCTCTGACATTCAAACAACTGTCTGGCGCTGTTACACTGGGGTTTTCTAAGAAATGGGACGTGGCAAAAAAGGCAAGAAAAAAGAGGGATATGGGAAAAAGGGCAAAAGAAAATAGGGATGTGACATTTCTTGACCCGTTTTAATGCGCCGGTGCATACCGGTGGAGTGATTGTTTCAACAATTTTTGTCACATGAAATTGAGGGGGGTTTCACAAATTTTTTCACAGAAGTTCTGAGGGGGGCTATTAATTTTTTCACAGCAATTTTGGAAAATCCTCCTACTACCCCACCCTGTCATAAATACTGAATGGTCCCATACATCTGCGGTGAGTTCCAGCTTGGTGCTGGCACTGGCTCCGGTGCCGGCTGCTGGCGCCTGGATCACCTCCCAGAACTGTGAGTAAGCGCCGGCCTCACGCGGCCGGAAGCTCGCGGCCACGCGCTGGGACTGTTGGGGGGACAGAACCCCCGCCAGGCAGGGCAGCCAGAACGCTGAGTAACCCACACGCTGCACAGAGTCACACGTCTGGGAATAGTCAAAAATGACATTATTTTATGATGATTGGTTTGGTTTTTATGATATGCTAATATTTGATGGTAGCGGCCATCTTGGCAGCCATTTTGAATTTTGTCAGAACCTATTTTTAGCCTGTACACACTCACACGTCTGTGAATACAGTAGAACATACAATCAAGCCACCTCTCTATTGGGACCATCTCTATAATAGTTCCACTTTTCATTGTCCTAAACCTTCATAAGCTATTAAAATGAGCCTCTGTATAGAGACCACCTCTCTATTGAGACCATCTAACACTGGTCCCAAAGGTGGTCCTAATAGAGGTTCCACTGTAGTCAAAAATGGTGTATTACACATTATTTTATGATGGTTGGTTTGGTTTTTATGATATTCTAATATCTGATGGTGGTGGCCATCTTGAATTTTGTCAAAACCTATTTTTAACCTCGTAAATGAACTCACCATGTTGAATATAGTCAAAAATGATGATTTTTTTTTTTTACCAAAAACATAGGATTTGTAGTGAAAACTCATATCAAACAGCCTGCTTTTACACATGTTGGGATATGTGTTCATAAAGTATGACAATATTTAATATTTCTATGTACAGTTTAGAATCAGTCGTTTCCAACTGACCCCTCATAAAATAATACTTTATTATATTCTCTTAAAATATTACCTACCAAATGGAATCACCAAAACATATGAGAAGAATTATGTAAGAATTATGTACAATGTATATTATATCCTTAAAAAAATATAATGTTACAAATGATAAATTTATATTGATAGCAAAGCTTACTAAACTTGAAATAAAATGTAATATTTAAATATTTCATAAACCTAATAACAGGGTATACAATGCAAATTTGAAAATTTAAAAAAAAAATCATAACGGCCTCAATGATATTAACATGAGTTTTAATATTTACAATTAGTTACCTTCATTTTTTTTTCTTTAAATATTTGTAGTGTGGGAAATCTCAACATAGTATAATGTAGACAATAAGCCATTTGGCGATGTCCAGTACTAATCATCATTGTTTTCCCACAACGCAAACATTTTTTTACATTAATGATATATTTTCTTTACTCATCTAATTCATATAATCACTAACTTAAATATACAACCATATGTGTGTATATACATGATGTATTACGCGATATTGTAAGATGATTGGTTTGGTTTTTATAACACTGAGGTCTGAGGGCGGTGGCCATCTTGGCAGCCATTTTGAAAAGAATTGCCCAAGTTTGTACTTTTTACAACCAAGCTAATTTTGTTCAGGGACCGACATTCTACAAGAATCTGCGAAAAACTCCATAGGAATCACAATTTCTAGGTTGCCTAATGGACTGTATGGGGGGATCCAACTGGACTAAAATAACAATACATCTATATATCTATCTATCATGCGTTTTCAGTCCGTATTTCACACTTAACGTTCGTTGGACTGGCTTATAGCTGCTCGTACTAAACTACGATCTACTGTAAATCAAATTGACGCAAAGTTTTACAACCAAGTGCCCTTCCTGACGCTATCTTGGCATTGAAGTTTATATAGAGGACTTCTCTCTTCGTCTTTCCCAGCCAATGGACTCTGTACAATACAAAATGAATTTCTATACCAATATCAATACACACAGCCTTCTGGAGAAATTGTGTATCACAGATATTGATAATCTGCTTTGTAAAAGTAGACTGAGAATAAAAAATAAAAAAAAGGCGAGGTCATGTTGAGCGCAGCTCTGGCTGGATTAGCAAAGTAAGAAAACTTGAAATAGAAGGAAAGGAAAGGAAAGACTATGTAAGTAAATT
This sequence comes from Streblospio benedicti, assembly GCA_019095985.1. Classification (NCBI taxonomy): domain Eukaryota; kingdom Metazoa; phylum Annelida; class Polychaeta; order Spionida; family Spionidae; genus Streblospio; species Streblospio benedicti. The sequence continues at coordinate 42,438,745 of CM032661.1, forward strand.
ATGGAGCAAACAATGGAAACCCTCTACAATTGGAAGGATTTGAGACTGCAAATTGGGTTCCGTTTTGAAGGATATCAACTGTGATATTGACACAACATTTTATCTCGGCTTTATGACTGAAAACAGGACAGCCGGAGTTAGAAATGGTCTAGTTAGCTACACAGCTGTAAGTCTTGATACGTCAGTCGACTTGTTTGTTTATTAGTTGTCACAGGCCAGAGAAAATAGGCAGCGAAAATCGTAATGAACGAGCCCTTCCCAAAAGTTACGAGCCTTGTGCAGACTGTGGCTGCTCTGTCCAGCATGATACAAAAAGATGCTAAAGTGGAGTAATTTATGCTACGCCCCCAATGCACTCAGAAAGCAAACGGCAATAACCAACAGACAATAATCACACCAAGCGAAATCACTAAGGTGGCGGAGGCATCAAATGGCAGCAGATACAAATTGGCGCCTCGTTAAAATGGCGGCGCTAATTAGAGTTCATTAAGCTGTCATGTCTTACACAGGCCTCGAGCCAGAGGTTCCATGCGCGTCCACCGTTTGTCCGGCTGCACACGCGAAATCTGCTTTTCATTACACGCTTTAGTGTTTTCTAATGACCCGGACATGTGCTAGAACAAGGGACGTGGAACCTAAAGTGCCGACTTCTTGACTGCGGTTGTGATTTAATGTGACCGTGCGCGGTAATTGCCGCTGCTGCGTAATAGTCCTGTCTGTGGAGGTGATTCGGTGCAGTCGCAGTGCGCAGCCAACAGTATTAAAACAGCGCCGTTTTGTGAGCTGTCTTATGAATATCGGCGGCAGTTGACTTGAGCAATAAACGGGGCACAGTTTGCACGGCGACAATAACAATACAAAAGGCCGTTAAAATATCAACACGTGGAAATTTACGACGCGCAGCACAAAAAAGAAGCTCATTGCTGCAGTCGAACAAAACAATAAAAATAACTTTTAATGGGCTGTGAAAATCAATCTGGGTAATTGAAATCGAGCTGTTAGTCCGCGCTGCTGCCATTGTTCGCCAAACACAGCACTTGCTGCGATCGATTCTTGTCCATAAACTGACACTGAAAAACATCAACCACCAACATCTGCCTCTTTTGATTATACGGGCACAAAAAACCCTACAATCTTGTCATTTTTTCTAACTGTAGTTACCGCTTGCATAGTTTCTGGGCATCGCTATTAAGTGCTAATGTCTCGCGCTTGTTCCGTCCATTAGCAGTCAGTAGTCCGTACTCGGCCAGACACCGCCATATGTAGTCCCCGCAATAACAACCTCCCTCGTCTACCCCCCTACAACCTCCTACTAGGAACAACTCTCATTAGATACAAACTACACCAAGATGGTCTTTTTCCGGTCTCAAACCTCCATAAAGAAACAGCCGCGAACCTCCATAAAAAGACCACCTCTCTATCGAGACCAGCGACGCGCTGGTCTCACTAGAGAGGTTGTACTGCAGTACCAACTCGTGGTGTGTGGCCTCGCCCCCGGGGAGGGTGGATAAATAACTCTGCTGATGATCACCCAGCGAGTGCACCCAGCGACCCCTCACTCCTGCCACACTTTTAACTGCCAAAACGCTTATCGCATTTTTTGCTGCCGCTGTCGGAAGTTGACCGCCGTGATGGCGGGGGAGCATATTTTCACAGCATTATTCCATGATTGTTCATATCATTAGCATTGACAATTTGCCATCAATAGCTTGTGGTGGTGGCGAGAGATGCACCGAGTGACCTCTCCGCTGTGCACTTTTTAGCAGCAAAACGCCGATTCCCAAAAAGGTATGAAAAGTGCCCTCTGTGTCCGCTGTTAAGTGGGTCAGCACCAGATGGCGTCGCACTCACACAGCTTGGTGCCTACTGGGGAAAGTCTTCGACAATTGGACGCAATGAACTGTGTAAAAACTAATACACACAAGTAAATACAGTCCATAGATCTTGTTTTATTGTCAGTGAATTTTCACTGGATTATTTCATGGCCTTTCTTTGCTATAGGAAGAAGACCAAGAGTTTTTCTGTCGGTATGGTATTGGTACATTGCATTTCTGTAATTTTGTAAGTCCTACAGTCAATATTTACTACAATCACAATCATTTGAAAAAGTACAAATAAACAATCCAGCAGAAATAAACATACATTCTGAGGCTGGCTGCAGCTTTTGAGGAAGCCAAAATAAGACCTTCTAAGACTTTTTCCTGATCTGCGAACGCCCTGATGTGAACCAGAATGTTCAGCTGCATAACAAGTTTGTCCTTAAAATTTACTTCATAGTTCAACATCAAATGAAACGTCCCAGCACATGGCTACGCTGGCATTAGTAACAACGTGCGTCTTTTCAATCTTCATCGATATAATGTTAAGGTTTTGGACAATAACTTCTACACTGAGCAGCATCAGTGGCAGACGGAGACATATTTAATCGACCTGACACTGTATTTTTTGCTGAAGTCGCCACTGAGACGTGTGCATGCGTGTGCACTCGGAAACCTTCGCCCGTTAATACAAGTCACGCCAGGGGGGTAGCCAGGCATTTTAAAAAGGCAAGCACAAATGTCACTGTGAGGACCAAAGCGCGGGCAGCGCGACATTCGCGACATGTGTCGCGATACGAGTTGCAATTTCAAGGCAACCACCTTCTTTAGTTAAGATATTACTTATTAGAACTGTAACTGTTCCGCGTATCAGAACAGCATTATAAGTAGCAGCATAGTAACCCATAAGTTACAGCTGACTTACACAGAGACTGGTGAAAACCTTGGTTAGACCGTCTTCAATATATGCAAAGGACGATTGGAGTGACTTTTTCCAATTTTAAAAGATTGCACCTATCAAAAAGTAGGTAAAAAAAAAAATTATGTTGGGGTTACGTATACTTATGCTCCCTCCCTGAGTTACACTGTCGTCTGACGACGTGACAAACATTAATATTCGCTCATAAAACGCGCACTTTTCCGGACATTTAATGACGCTTGATGATTCATACACCACACATTCCTCAAGTTTTTTTAAAATTCATATTTATTTCAAATGCATCATGTGGTGTGTGATTTTAACTGCCAGGAGTTGAACTATTCCTCCCTGTCTGGACTTTCAATAATAAATGTCATACCATTTTTTTTTATTTCTTGGTTTGTGTGTTTTTACGATTTGTGATCATTTAACACAAAACATCCTGTTTGATACTAAGAGAAACTGATTTTCTAAAACACACAAGTATTACAAGCCTAAGAGCAAGACTTGGGTCATGACTATAAACCACCACATTTAAATTATTTTTTTTCTATACATTTTAAGATATGAATACAATCTTGTGCAGTGAAATATGCAGTAAGTTTACTGCGCAATGTCTGTACGTTAAAATGTTTCTAAATATCTCCTTGTCCCAAATAGCTACCAATGTTGTGCAAGATTTATACCCGACAAAGCTGTCAACTTCTACATGCAAGAGTCTAATAACTACTGTGAATGAACGACCTAATAAAAAACAACAACACAACTTACACTTGTAGATTTGCAAAGTGTAAGATGCTGAGGAAACCAGACTAAACACATGGCACAAAAAAACTCACACAAACTTGATTTTTTTTCCAAACAATGTCATAAAGAAAGTTATAATTAAATTGGAGTTCCAAAATCATGTACTTCAAGACGTACGTTTTTAGGCAATAACTTTTCTTGATAAATTACAGTTCTTGACACAGTTATTGCGCAAATTTTAATATTTCACAAAGAAAGTTTGCAAATTAAGCACTCGAAGAAGTTGTTAATAGAAACCGCCTGAGGTGATAGGTTTCCAAGCCAACCTGGTCATCCAAAGGTGGTTAATTAGAATTTTTTTACAAGAGATAAGCGCGGTAATTTATCATAACAATGCATAATGAATTGCTTTAGGAACATATCATCAGCGTGTCCATACAAATTAGCAGCCAGGGGCGCTTCAGGGGTCAGCTGGTGCACCATCGAGGCACCGAGGGGAGGCAAAAATGATGGGTTATTATGCAACTCAGCAAAATGGCTCTAAAACTATCCTTCTCACATCATTTCTATTTTAATTCGCTTGTTCGTTGTTTACTATAACATTCCGATTCCTACTGTTTTTCCGCACAAAGTTCAAAATGCAGACTATACAAATGAAATGTGCATTTTTGTCCGACTCAAAAATGATGATACATGTTCATTAATTATTGGTTAAGTTTTTGAATGTTTAATTGAGAGTAAATCAGACAAACTTTCACTTCAAAGGCAACAGCAGTGAATAATTAATGAAAAGTCCTCCATGGGAAAAATACTGCATTACAGACTACATGTAAAGCTATATACATGTAGACTATACATGTAGGAATATACATGTATACTTTATATGTAAAAAAAGGTTAACTATAATCCACAAAGGTGAAACATTCTACTTTACACTTTCACTTTCATCAGACAATTATGTACATTTCGTCAACAATATATCCTTTAGCCAATAATATATTAAAAACTTTCATTTTTCCCAATAGTTGACATTTCCACTTGAACGACGATAAGGAGACAGGACATTGTGGTCTTTCACAAGCATCAGCCGGGCCTGGGACAAAACCAGTGGAAAGTCATGTAATAATAGCCCTGACATCATAATGTCTGCTCGTAAAACGCTGCTGCTTTCTGTGACGGCCATTTTTATTATCAGGTGGGATTTGATACGACGTCTGCAGATGTGATCACTGCATGATAATCACTGCTGTAAGGAGCAGGTTTTGTTCGCGATGACGTATGTAAAAACCATGTACACTCAGTAGCACCTTATGTGGCCTCACAAACAAATAAAATCTGTATTGATGCTGTGAGCATAGCTATGAACTGTGCTGGTGTCATCAATCAATTTTTTCGCCTCTTTAATATTAAGACCTAATAATGTCCTGACAGCAAGTTCATGGAGTAATATTTTCCATCATAACTAAAAAATAGTAATGAATATCAAAATGAAGATTATAGGAATGATACCCTATTTTTTTGGCCGCATCTACATTGTAGTTTTTATCATTCTGATTTGTTTACATAATAGTGAACACTTACATGAAAATGGCAATCTTTCAGTCAGTCAGACATTACATACCTAAATTGGGGATAAGGTACCATGATAAGATCAGCAGTTTGTTAATAGTTTTGATTTGCACACACATTACTGTATCGCTCAAGTGATTAGCCATATGTATGCAAATAAAAACATTGCAGAAAACACCTGCGACTAATGCCAAACCAAATGTAGACCTAGTGATTGCTGCGAATCCATATAATCAAACATAACATGCGTTCATTTGTTCTGAACGCGTTTATCACCAAAAAAAAGCTGCATGTCCCCCTTCGACAAAGCACTGATTAAACCTACTCATCTCTCTTGACGACAGCTACAAATAATGGCCAGTCTCGTTTCTTTTTTTCAGTGCCACAGCGAAATAAAATGATGCTGTGCTGTCTAGACAGACTGTGCGTATATATAGCAGCCTAAGTGAGCAGGTATCGCCATCATTTTACCTTATTTGTGCTTCTTTTTCAAGCGCTACTGCTGTGCACTGCACACGAATGGGACAAGCATATGATTTCCTCAGACTGGAGATTTTGTTATGCGTGTGCAGACGGCAATGGTTATTAGATCTCCTCATCTGTTCTATTTTCAGTATATGAATTTTTCTGTGTGAAAAATGAATATGTCATATCGTCTGACGAGACCCTACATTTGAGGAAGCCTTATTGGACATTGTCACTCTGCATGACACTAGCAATATTTAATTTAGGTGTTTTCAATTTTGACATGGAATCTGCTGACCTTGAAAAAATACATCAGACAATATCAAAAAACGATCCCTACTCAAATTTCACTCTTATTTTATTTTGCAGACAAACATAAAACCAAAACACTAAAATAGAAATGAGCATCTAACAAAGCCATAAAAACCAAGTAATTACCGGCCACATAATCTTGTCTGATGTTTTGCACAGTCACTGTACAGAGTTCAGTCCTCTTTAACACGCGGGTCACTACTCGAGGTTTGGTCTATGACAAGGGATACCGGCGTAAAAATCCCAGATGTGATTATTTCATGAGACACACTGATCATCATTAAACGAGCAATAAATGGGAAAAAATGACTATTGTAGTTTTAGGCTATGAAGAGGGCACAAGCATAAAAATCTGTAAATGTGCCAGATGTGTATATTTCATGTGAAACATTGATCATCATTGAACAGGGGGTGGAAGAGGTGACTGCTCTAGTATTAGGTTATGAAGAGAGACACAAGCATAAAACATGCCAGATCTGTACATTTCATGGGACATAACAGCCGATAAGGACTTAAACGCATGATGATGATGTCACAGATGATCATTACAGAAGCCCTAAAAGGGAGAGGTGACTACTCAAGTTTTGGGCTATGACGCGAGGGGCAAAGCCATAAAATCTGCGAGATGTGTACATTACATGCAATACACTGATCATCATTACACG
>CM032661.1:42445338-42456309 GCA_019095985.1 Streblospio benedicti
TTCTATTCATTTTTAACTTTTGTTAACATCAAAATAACGTGGAAATAATATTGCAAGTTGGATCTGATATAGCATGAAAAAAATTTCATTTTTTAGTCTGACATATTTCTTTTTTACCTGAGCTATTTCATTCACAATTGTGATAATCAATTGTGATAAAAAAAAGTTTTGTGCAGAGTGACATTTTTATGATACAGATTCATAAGAATTATCTACAAAACGTGCATCCATATTCGCTTACAACCAAAGATCTCCTTAAATCTCTAAATCCTTCTGGAAAATCAATACCCTAGATATGTATTTGCTCATCATAGCCTTAATGGATCCAATATCGGGTTATAGCTTTAGTCTGTTTTAAAGGCTTTTCATGAGGTTAAGATAATCACTGTATATTTGTTTCATGAGTTCAATAGTGTCACGCCATTTAATCTATTTTTATCTCATAATTTTTGTAGCTTATTTTTTTTATTTGGTTTATTGTCTCCATGTACAGATTTCTGCTTCATTAGATCTCTGTATCCAATGTTTGTTAATAATTATAACATTTCTTTTGGTAAATCAATACTTTTAGTAGTATTTTACATTGCTCGGTGTTCTCAAGTGAGAATAGTTGAAAAGCTACGAAGACCTGTCAATGAATAATACGACAAAAAAGATATGAGTTTTAGGTCGGGCGTATTGTCCTAATCTTTTTGTTCAGTGTGTTGGATAATGGAGTAAAGTACAATTGGCCTTATCGCACTACATAGCTTTCTCTGCTACATTTATTTACATATCATATGTGAAAATAGAAATAGCTTAGGATTACACGCTACAACTTGTTTGATAAATTAATGTAAAATGTCTACGACAACTTTGAACGTTGACGGATTAGTCGCGGGAATTGAAAATGGATGATAGTCACCGCATAGCAACACTTTAGTTGTATATTTTACTGCTAAAAGGTAAGAAGCTTTTTAATTGAATCCAACCTAGGGCAGCTTAACTTTTGATTGAAAACAAGATCAGGGTGTGAATGATAATGATAATGATAATGTTTTATTTGGGAGTGAAAGTTAAAAAAGGATGAATATCATGTGTTTTATCCTAAATCTAAATTTCCAACTTCTCAGTTTTTAAGAACTTTTGGTACCTGTCTTTTGCTGTTTATCCCACTATAGACCAAGATCATTTCAAACAATCGTTGAAAAAGAAATTTTCTGTTGAAAAGTAATAAAAACTTTGGGGTCAATTTGTAACATTGATTTTAAAGCGAAGTGATTGAATCTTACTTCATCTATTCTTATTTATTTTTTTCGGCAGCGGTCAATGAAGTTGTAGAAAAAAAATCCACTAATGTAAAATTTGAAACCTAACAGATTTTTGGCTAATTTAGAAACTTAACAAAAATTGTTGTTTGAACTTAATCAACTTGGTGTCTTTTGACTAATGTACACTGCGCACAGAGTTGAAGATAAAGTATATGCTAAACTAAAAGTGCAAGTAGTACTACATCAAGTTGCTCTGTGGTAGTTATTGGAAGCTTAATGTCTTCAGCTATGTTGATGTAGTGGTAGGAACTTGCACGCTAGAATAGACAGAAATAGAATTGAATACACATGTACAAATGGAAAACACCCTGAACAAGCAAAACTTGCTTTTGAACCTTGACTTCTTCCGAATTAGGTCAGAATACACGTAATACATCATGTGAATTTGACAGTTCATGTGATATTGCCTAGTTTTCTAGGTTACACTTGGGAAGAGCATATAGGGCCACGTGCCATGCCCCGATTATTATAAAGAGGGGAAACAACTTCCTGTTGTGGTTTTTTTGAGAGTATGTGTTGATGTCAAGTTTCTGTCTCAAATCGCCTCAGATTCCAAGAAATAAGGTCTTAATTCCAATATTTTCTTGCGGGAGCAAAGCTACTCACTTATGGTGTCTGCCTCTTATCTGTGGCAATCCTTACATTACTCTAACAGCCGTTGTTTCTGTAGGTGGTCTTCTCGGACATGGAAATGGACGTGTATGTGAATGGATGGAATTCCCTGACATTATAGAGAATAATACCCAAAGACTTAGCATACCTACTTGTATGTCACAACTTCATTATAATTTCTGACTACGCTAACTAATAATGCACCGAAGGATGTCATTTTTGTAGAAATCTGTTTTGTTCAACGGAAGTATACTGTGCTGTTTCTCCAGGTGCTGTTCGCTGGCGTGTATGTTGTGTTGTGTTAAGATGAACTTTGTAAATATGTATGGATTCCAACACGAACACGTTCAAGGATATAGTATTCTATATCCTCTGTGTTTCTGTAGGTGATCTTCGCTGGGCGCTCCCCGGGCGTGTATGTGGGCGTGCTGCGGGTGGAGGCCTCGCCCGTGGTCAGCGACCAGCCGCTGCGGCCAGACAGCCTCCCAGCCATGGTCACGCTACAGGCCGTCGCAGAGACGCCACGCATACAGGTACTGACCACCGGTCACTCAGACAGACAGGTGAGGGGGGATGACCAGCATTCACGCTACACACATAGATGAGAGGGGAGGTGGGAGCTTCTTCAGACTAGTATATATGTTACCCAGTGGGATCTATCTTTTTCAGCCAATAATAGAGTAATGGGATCTTTATCATAGTTACACACTGCTCCGTGGCACCTACGCATTAATTAGGTACAGGTCATTGGGTTGAGAGAGTGAGTGAGTGTGTGATTAGCATTGTGCGCTGAATGTGCTGCCGGTGAAAGTATGTGAGAAATGATCAACTGATTCACAAGTGTGCCAATGGCCTGGTGTAAAATGTAAGCTGTGAGAACATTCCTTGAATCGCGCCTATGTACCAGTCCCTGTGTGTTGTAGGTGGTGAGCCCCGGTGGTGACCTGGTGGTGGACTATGGCTCTCTGCCCTGGGGCTGCCACAAGGCGCTGCCCATCACCCTCATCAACCACAGCCGCGTCAACGTGCCAGTCAGGCTCGTCATCACGGCGCAGGTACGGCAATTAAATCTCCCCTGTTCCGGAGGGAGATTTCTAGCTTTGCTTCTGTCCGCGTATTTATGTATGTAACTATGTATGTCCGTCCGAAATAAAGAGGCTCATAACGCAAAGACTATTTGAGCGATTGCTTTGCAAAATGAATATGTCTTGTTTGAGAAAAAAAGTATCTCTCAAAAAAATTTGTTTGTACTTCGGCCTACTTTTGACGAACTTACGAACGTCACATGATAAACCTTGTTATGACGCTACAGGGAGAAGTATTTGACCTATGGTCACCAAACTTCATATTTAGCTTCGTTGTACTATTCTCCAGAGCTGATGAGATGTTGATGTACTTTGGCCCACTTTTGATGAATTTACGATGTGTTTTTTAAAACAAATTATTACGAATTTGTGTTTATCTGTCTTCTGGGAACAGTTTATGACCTATCATCACCAAACTTGACATTTGGTATGTCTATATCATTCTCCCCATTTAATTATAATGCAGTGCCCCAGATAACTTTTTGAACCATCTTATCCAGCAGAAATAGTATTGCAAAGTTACTAGTCCTGCTAAAAATGTTAATCATCCTGCAAGTTCTGTGCATTTTGGCTTTGAGAAGAGATTGAGAATCGAGCATAACGTCCCGGGCGCTTTGTTTGTGTAGTGTGCATAAAGAAAGAGAAACCTATTTCTGTTCCTAGCTTACTTAAATCAGGGTTCGCACGCCCCGGGAAAACCCTGGAAAACCCGGGAATTTGATTTTCAGCAAATATGACCCGGGAATACCCCGGGAATTTGACCATGTCCCGGGAAAGTCTTTGAAAACGAGTAAATTGAACAAACAATAATAAATTCCTGTGTCATTTCCTGTGTTTATGTAACGAACTGATTCGCCAAAGTGATTTATATGCACCGCTTTCGTTTTCAATGACGTCACTAGGAAATACCTACTTAATATTCCTGCTTCCAGATAAGGATATTAATACTCAGCCTCGAGCAGATCCTGCGTTGTTACCATAAACCCGCATTTTCTCTGCTTTGATAACGGCTAATGCAGCTGCTACTCTTGATCGCATCGCGCTATGATCGGTGTTGAGATATTACGGCGTCCGATAAAGGCTAATTTTCCATTGGAAATGGCGCCATAGTTAAATTGCTTGAAGGTAAGACATTTTTTTGAAACGAATGGATTTTCATCGTCACAGTAAGATACCTATCACGAATTCACATGTCGGATCAATTATAAACCGATTATGAAGTCATGGACTAAAGGATATGTCTCAAATTACACGCATTGTTTTATGATTCGTCTTTCTAAAGTGTATCTCGAACCTGTCATTTTTAATCGAGGCCGGCAACAGCCTCATGTTTGGAAAATATTCTAGACAAATATAGCTATATTCCTATTACTGGGCCGTATTATTAACTCTATGCGATTCTGAATACACGTGTACAATTAATGTAAAAAAATAAGCATATGTGTAGGCCGCAGGGAAGTTATTGTCTTTGACGTAAAACTGTCAAATGGCACTGTTCGCTAGTGTTTACATTACGTGTTGACGTTTTGCGTATGCCGATATGAATGTAAGATATTTCTCAGAAATGTTTAACAATTGTTTTAATTATTATGAATTGAGGATGTGTCTGTGGGTGAAGTTTATGTAGTTTGAATGACAAAAACGTGTGATAATGTGAGCGAAAATGAAAGCAAATTCTAATGGGCTGGTGTCAGTGAATTAGACATAAAATTCAGAAAATATAGTATATATGTGTTGACTAGGCGGATGTGTATGAAATTTTCATAGTTGTCGCCGGATGGTCAGAAAATCAAACACATTGTCAATTTAAAAAAGGCATCTCCGATTTTGTGGGTCTGCAGTATCAGCTTTTTTACTACGGGAAATTGGACAGATTTTGAATCACGTTTAACGCTAAATGGGAAAATCGTGTCTGAATTTATACCCCCAAAACAGACTTAGAAATGTTAATAACTTTGTCAATTTTTGTCGGATTTTGGTGATCTTTTTTTAAAAATGATTTCCATGAGACGTAGAATTTTTTCAAATTTAAAGAAAAAATTAGAAATTTATTCAATTTTATCCCAGTGTAGCTAACACTGACCAGATGTCATTAGAATATTCAAAATATTGTCAAAGTATGCAGTCAGTGTCAACAAATAAACCTTGCATATGCATATGCTATGTAGATATCCTCTTTGGATAGATCACTAAATTGCATCTGTACAGGAAGGGTGTCAAAATCACTTGAAAAAAAATATTTTTTTTATTCATATATAATCTTACCAAAGGTAAGTTACTACCTTCGGTAAGATTATATGAATAAAAAACTTTTTTTTTCAAGTGACCGTGAAGGGTGTACACTCGTCTACATATTTTTTTTTTAATTCAAGAAGTACCACAATTTAATTATTATTGAAGATAACTACCCTGGAAAATTAGCTCAAACCCCTGGAAAAATGACACGTTTTATGTCAAAATACCCCTGAAAAACCCTGGAAAAATAAGTATTTGGGAGTCAATAACTAGTTTATTTGTCAATTTAATAGTTATTAAGAATTTGCGATAGAAAGATTTCTAACATTACCAGGGATTATTTTTGTGTTAGACTTTGAGAATGTCTTGGATAGTGTTTTATGGTACTTTCTTCTTAAAGGTCTAAATAACATTTTCAACTTAAAATGCACGCATATAATCTATTCAAATCCTGCATATTGTGCTGTGAATAATTGTTTTAGCAATGACTTTCCTAAGATAAGTTGTGGTATTAGACAAGTCTGTCCAATATCTGCTCTTGTTTTTCTGTTATTAGTTTGAGCTGCTGCAGCAGGGCCTCTCATATTTATTTTAATAACAGTCGAAACAAAGCAGTGACACTTCTTTATGCCTGCTTTAATGTTTCTTTGTACATATCTAACATAACATAATCAAATATATTTTCGTTATATGAAATGGAAACTAATTTATTATTATAAGTTTCTATATTGATGTCAAAAAGTTTGTAAATTTTCTGAGGAGAACATTCATTGTGAAAATGTTAGAACAGTGTTGAAACAATTTTAGAACATTAAAGCAAAATTTTTGTGAAAAATGTTCCTTCTTTTAGAACAGGTGCCTTTTTTGTCCAAGATTGCTAGATTTGTCAATATATTTTAATATTTTTTCATTAAATAAGATATGAATAATATTTAAATTTGTCGTCTAAACAAAATGTGGGATAAATGAAATTCCACATTCGTACAGAATACGTCGTGCAATGAATGCAGAGTTGCTTGCCTCCGAAATTTCGAATCATTCCGAAATACGTCGCATTCCCTTTTCCGATCGGAATTGAGAAATTCCGGAAATTCAGGGAAATGACAAAATATTATAAAAAACTTGTACTTTTTCCATAAAATACTGATATTTTGGCCCTATATGGCCATTATCGAATGTGTACTGCCTTCATTCAGTGCATCGTATATGCTTTTACCGGGCGCTTCTTTTTGCACCTTTTAAATGACGTTTCGTTAGATAGATTTATTCGTGATCAACTGAGCCCAGGCCCGTGTGCTGTGATTTATGCGTAGACAGCCTCGATGATTGAGACTACTGCTTGGTGTCGTGAAATGCACCAACCAGTACCTGTTAACGGTATATGAAAGTTAAAAATACTGAGAATATTATTGAAAATTTAATTAATTTTTGTGCTCTCCAGTAACGTAATGTTGCAAAATTAAAGGGACGAGTATTAAAAAAAATAACAATGATATCACTGCATAGAAAAAAAGAGTATGTGTCACGCCGATATTGGGTGATTTTAGTATTAAACATAGCGGTAGATACGACGTTGTCATTGTGCATGAGAAATCAAAAGTACATAATTATGGATATGGTGAAAATTCATGGTGGATAGAAGACACTAGATACATTGTTATTGTTATACCACGACACTGACTTTCTAAAGGTAATGTGCATTGTTCATTTTGTTTCCATCTACATCATGCCTGTATCATTTTTGGTCAATATCACGGGTGTGCCAACGGCGCCACGGGGGGGGGGTTGGAGTAACCCCCTCTTGTGCCAGGGGGTTTGGAGTATCGCCCCATTTTTTTAATGTGATGCATTCTTCTGCAATCCAGTGTATAAATTACAGCAAAATTTGGGACTTGAAACACTTTAAATAGATCATTAATTTTTTTCAAATGTCCAACAAGATTCATTTCATAACTTTCAAAACGGTCGTACTATATGTAACATAGTTAAAATAAAATGGTTCAAATTAAAAAACATCATGAACATTTGTCATTGATTTTTCCTTACTTTGAACGTTTTTTCGCAAAAAGTAGGACAACTATCGTCCAAACCTTCGTATTTATTTCTAATCAAATATGTTGAAACCAAGTTAATTACACTTTCATGAGCATTTTTACTGTCCATTGACCCTTCTAAACACAAAGCAGTGTTATAAAATAGTCTTATTTAAATATAAGTTAAAAATACATATTTAATGTAAGATTCAGAAATTTTGACCCAAATTCAGAAATTTTGGCCTCGGGATTCAGAAATTTCAAAATTTGAGGTTGGCATCTCTGTGAATGTCCTCAACAAAGGAAGAATAAACATAGGAAAAACTGAATAACAGAAACTTTTCTCATGCATTAGCTTATAATAATGTAAGTAAATGATGTAGTTATCAAGGGAAACCTTCTACAAAGGAAGGATTGGTCACTGCAAATTGGGTTCTGTTGTTGAGAACATTCACTGTACTTGTATACGGCTCACACATGTATCTTAACTTTGTTCACTGATTCATGACCTTGTAGTATCTACTGTACTTGTATAAGTTTCACGCATGTATCTTATCCATCCCTCTAGCGTCCGCGTCCTCCCTTCCCCCCACGGAGCTGACGGCGCGGCTGGCCCTGGAGGTGGACACCCCGGGGTCCCTCCCCGCGGGGGGCGGCGTCTCCCTCGGCACCGTCACCCTGAGGGCCGCCGTGGGCACCGCAAGGCTCCACGCACCCAGCGACATGGAGGTACGACAACCCCGGGGTCAGGAGGGGGCAATCCCGGGTCGTGATTAGCCACTAGTCCGCCGCGTGTATTGACGAGTAACACCTTCAAAGAATGTGAACTTCTAGCATCCTGGGTTCCTTCATTCATGATTTCATACAGATACAGATACCAATAGGAAAAGAAACCTGTCATTTTTGGCAAGACTTTCATTGTCATCGCAACAACTTTATCGGGACGAATTGCGTGTCACGTGATTCGGCCCAATGAATTTGTTAGTTCCTATTGGTATCTGTATATATTCTGTATGAAAGAGTAAAACCTTATGGGTGGGTTCAATCCTGTCATGATCAAAAGTCATTTCATTCTTTTTAATTTCATTAATTTCGTAAAAGTAGACAAGCATATACCAGCCCCAAGGAGGCACAGTACGCCCCTTTTTGAAAAATTACAATAATTTGGCGGGTGGGGACCTATCATTTCCCAGTAGATCTAATATTTCAAAATTTGGAAAAAGTGACCAAAATCTTTTACGATTTCTTTCAACAAACAGTACAACTATTTGAGAATCTGTCTATTGCAGTTACTTGAGTTCAAAGCTGAACCCAACCAGTCACAGACCAAAGTCATCCCGCTGAGAAACGCAGGTCGGTTTCTGTTCTGTTTCCTTGCTCACTGTCTTATTCTCATGATTTATTTTTCTTCAATCAATCACTATAGTTGTTTGGCATTGATATAGTCATTACTGTTTATCATCTAAAAATTAGAGGCGAATTAAAATAAAATATTGAAGACATACTGTTCTGTTAGGGTTAGGGTTTTTCATCGATTTTCATCTATAAATTATTTTGTGACCATTTATTTTTGCAATTTTGCTCCATCCTGGATCTACTTTACACTGGCTATTAATGTTTGCTGACTATTTAAGTTTTTGCACCTACCCACCAAATTCGCAAATTAAATCGTGTGCAAACATATCTAGTTTTACAGTATATCTTTGTTAATCGGCAATCAGAGTCAGTTCGAAGTGTTGTTATTTATTAAAGAAACTGGTGTTTCAGGCAACATTGACCTGGAGGTTTCCCTGGACGTGACGAGTCACGCGGACGTCTTTACGGTGATCCCCGCACAGCTGATGATCGAACCCGGCGGCCAGTCGGAGGTCGTACTCAAGTTCTCACCCACACCCAGCTCCCCGCACAACATACACAGGTGGGAGACAGCAATTGTCAAATTTTCATGAGTTTCCTACCCTGCCTTAGTGGAGCAGAATAGTCTGATTTTTTTTGTAGAATCGATCATTTGATGCTACAAACAGCAAATTTACTGTGAACTTAGGTTAGAGGTCAGAAAAATCAGAAAAATATGCTAGCCACCAAAAATTTCAAGATGGCTGCCATTTTTTCAAGATGGCCGCCAGAACTTACATAAACTACCAAAAAATGCACAATAATCATTAGTTCTTTGGTCCTTAGTGTTAGTAACCGATTAATTTGGCTTCCATTCTGTATGAAGAATATAAGAATAAGATATTTTTATTGCAGTATACCAAATATTACAATGAAAAGTAATAATGATATACCATAGAAACTAAACTAAAATTATAAATAATAAAAGTACTGCACTGTTGATTAAGCATTGTGTCAATGATTCTCTGTCCTCAGCACGCTGTCGATGTTTGTGGAGCCTGACGGTCCGGGTTACGAGATTGACCTGTCGTGTGAGGTCACGACCCCACGACCCCGACCCGGCCCCGGCACGCTGCTCGCTGACAAACACACGCTCGTCTTCGGGGGCGTCGCGCTCGGACACACACGGTGAATACACGACAATTACAGTAAAACCTCCAATTAAAACCACCTCTTTGACAAGACCACTTCCTCCCAAACCAATATTCATAACTGTATGCAACACATGACACTTGGTATACTGCTTCACGTCTCATTTTTATTTTTGTTTCTTCTTTATTTATTTTCTAAAGGTATAAAGAAAATATAAAGTAAGAAAAAATATAGATGAATCTAAATAGTCATAATGTCCTCCTCCCTTTGGCATGTGCAACATGTTTATACCCACCCAAATTATGCGTCACATATCACTCAAACATCCTCCCCCATTTCCATAGCTATAAAGAAACCTTTAAAAAAACCTATAAAAAAAACAATACATATAATTTAAACTACCCATAACGTCCCCAGCCATCAGACGGTGAGCCTGAAGAACGTGTCTGCTGCCTTCACCAAGCTGCACATGGAGATCGTGCGCCCGCGGGGAGAGACCCGGACGCCCAGCGACTTCCAGTTCCAGTCCACGTACGGGGGCAAGACCAGCAAACTCGCCGCCAGCAAGGTCAGACGTTTTTCAGGATATGAAATAGAGCCTACCCGGCGGCCCGGTGCCGGCTGATTTTAAAAGTTCACGGCCCAGTGGGTAGGCTACTTTTTGGGAGTTCTAAATATGAACATAATGAAGGGCCATACACTTTTTGCCAGGGCCGGCTACTTTTTATAGTTACAGTCGTTTACTGAACATGATTTGCACATACCCGTTTTTACACATTTTACTATTAGTATATATAGTACTTTAATAATGCCATAGCACTGAAGCTACGTTCACAAATGGCCCTGCAAAATGTCAAACACAACATTATGAGTCATGCATTTTTTAGACAATTACATGCCATTATTGTTCATGTGTAAGTATTCTAATATTGCAGTGACCAGGGTTTTTTGCAGCTATAAGGGACCCCAATAAGCAGTGTAGGCATGCAAATTTTCACCTGTTTTAAAAATCAGAGTGGTATGATTATTAGGGTCCGCATAGTGTGAGTCTCGCGAGGGATTTAGCTCATTTTAACCCTTCATCTACCAGCCATTTTTTTGCCAATGGGCATCCACAGTAAAACCTCCCCCTATATATGGAAGTGTAACTATCTGAAGCTTTTCAACAACAGTACCCTATCACTGGCCTTTTTTCCCCACATCCCTCTT
>CM032661.1:42456409-42495568 GCA_019095985.1 Streblospio benedicti
AATGACAGTTTTCTTTTCCTATTGGTATCTGTATATATTTGTATGAAATCATGAATGAAGGAACCCAGGATGCTATAAGTTCATTCTTTGAAGGTGTTACTCGTCAATATGCGCGGACTAGTGGCTAATCACGACCCGGGATTGCCCCCCTCCTGACTCGGGGTTGTCGTACCTCCATGTGGCTGGAGTGCGTGGAGCCCTCATGTTCCCCACGGCCCTCAGGTGACGGTGCCGAGGGAGACGCCGCCCCCTGCGGGGAGGGACCCCGGGTGTCCACCTCCAGGGCCAGCCCCCAGCCAGTCTCCGGGGGAAGGGAGGCAACGGACGCTAGAATACACATGGAGAAATTGTATAGCAGATATTGAGAGAGTACAGTAAAACCTCTCTATTAGGACCACCTTTGGGACAAGTGTCAGGTGGTCTCAATAGTCGGGTAGTCTCTATACAGAGGGTTCATTTTGGTAGCTTTATGAAGGTTTGGGAGGCGTGAAAAGTGGTCTTATTATAGAGGTTGTTTCAATAGAGAGGTGGTCTTAACTGGAGGTTCTACTGTACTTTGTAAAGGGACACTGAGACTGAGACAAATTAAAGAAGAGTCACTGTTTTGTTTTGACTGTTATCAAATAAACATGAGTGGACAGCTCAAACGATAAATCTAGCAAACAAATCCGAGCTTGAAGAAAGTCCCATGTAACACTATCCAAGACTTTCTCAAAGTCTAACACAAACATAATAGCTCCCTGGCAGAAATCTTCAAACCATCAATCTAGCAAACAATTGCTTGCTCGACTAACCTCTGTCGCCGGCGTTGCGGGCATGGGCGGGCGCGAAGTAGATGTCGATGTCGACGGGTCGCGTGACTGCGTCGGCCGGTGGTCGCCCCGGGAGACTGAGGTTGGCGACCGAGGGTCGAGGCTGCCTGGGGAGGAGCCCAGGGAGAGGGAGGAGGAGCCGCGACGCTCAAACGCGAAAACAGTTCCACGCTGACGACACTGGAGGACATTATGGTAGATTCTTATTTTTTTTTTTAAGATAAAAAAAATTCTGCACAAAAGAAGCATATTTTTAATTGGAAAAAACGGTAACCAGATCAAAGGTCTTGATTTTTTTGTAAAGTATATTGTATATTATATCATTATGTTTAAGTACGCTTAGGCATAGACGCACACTGGAGGACGTTATGGCGGATTGTTATTTTTTTGTTTAAAAGTATCCTTATTTGGTGAATAGCATTTCATATTATTTTTTTTATTCTTATATTTCTTTTCGGTGCTAGAATTTTCAAAATAAAATCAAAATACCCCAGAAGTTATATGAAGCCCTGTTTTGAAACAAAAATCCTCAAAATGAGCCGCCCTAACAGCTCTTAACCAATCTAAATTGGGGAGAAAATTACATCATTGCCGTACCTGCGCCGTGATGACGAGCCTGACTGGGACGTTGACGCGGCTGTGGTTGATGAGGGTGATGGGCAGCGCCTTGTGGCAGCCCCAGGGCAGAGAGCCATAGTCCACAACCAGGTCACCACCGGGCTCACCACCTACAACACCCAGGGATATAGGGCGCCATTCAAGGATTGTTCTTACTAAAAACAGAACAAATTATGACGTCTGAAAGGTACTAAATTTTATTGAAATCACGAATCTTATGGTTTATCACTTGATAAAGCATTGAAGATGCGAAAAATTGTGATTTCAATAAAATTTAGTACCTTTTGGACTTCATGATTTGTTCTGTGTTAATATAAAAATGCTACGAGCAGCTCAAAGAACTTTTAATACTTTGTTGTCACTACTTACATTTTACACCAGGCCATTGGCACACATAGATCAAGTGATCAGTTCTCACATACTTGCATCGGCAGCACATTCAGTGCACAATGCTAATCACTCACACACGCACTCACTCACTCTTTCAAAAAATGACCCAATTAATGAGTAGATTGTAATTATTTACGGATGAAGATCCTATTACCCTATTGTATAATCACACCAAATATATGTAAATTTAATAGGTGACTCTATAAGCCCATAGGGCTGGGCCATATTAGTATATATTATATGTAAACATGTTTTTTTTTTTGTCTCATATATTATATTAATGTATATGTTACTGTATATTTATGTAAATGGCATTGTCACTGAAAATATACTATTAAAACCTATTATTGGCTGAAAAGATCCTGCCCGTTCACTTATACTAGTCAGAAGCTCCCGTCTTCCCCCTAAACTGTGTCTCTGAGTGACCGGTGGTCAGTACCTGTATGCGGGCGTCTCTCGACGGCCTGTAGGGTGACCATGGCTGGGAGGCTGTCTGGCCGCAGCGGCTGGTCGCTGACCACGGGCGAGGCCTCCACCCGCAGCACGCCCACATACACGCCCGGGAGCGGCCAGCAAAGATCACCTGGAGAAACAGAGGGGTACTATAGTCCGTCTCACATACACACCCCCCGAAGAAAACGTGACAAACAGAGGATATTCCCTTATAACAAAACAGATTTCACAAAAAAATGTCATCCTTTGGTGCATAATTAGTAAGGGTAGACATGCTAACGGAAACCTGAATGAAACAATTCACAATGTGATTTTAGATACTTTTATCATTCAAAAATCGAAATTTTTACATAATGTAATGTATTTGACACCAACATCAATGCAGTTCAATATTATCTTCAGTGTATCAATGTGAAATTTTCAAACCACAATATCGGAATATGTTCATTTCAAGGTTTTTCGCTCGGATATATATAGACCCTATACATACACGCCTTACCTAAGATAACCTAGAAACACAAGATAATATAGTCTGTCTCAGAAAACCACCTAGAAACAACAGCAGGCAGTGGCAGCATTGTCAGTTTCACGGATAAGTTATTTACACTACCATTTACAGTCCGTTTTATTATCAGTGCATGAGTTAAAGCAGCAAATTTCTTGGAACAAGACCTTATGGCTTTTGCCATCTCAAAATCACATTATTATTGATTTCTAAGCCACTGAACATTTCGCCAAAAACCTTCTGATTGGTTAGATTTTAAGACCTACTTCCACAAAAAATTAAGGGGTTTGAATGACAATGCTACAGCACTAAAATCGGCTTTTAAACCCGCTTTATTAGCAAATACAAACAATCGAACATCTCATTCACAAAATTGATGCTTGGGCATATTGGAACGACATCTAACTCTGAAATAAATTTATGTTATGTTGAGATGGTATAAAACAGTTTTACTCAGCCATCTAAGCTTTTAACTCTGAGCTCTGAATATCTACATATCCTAATGAAGTCTAACCAACATTTATTCTAAACTTTAGGTAGGCATAGTTTGCTTATGTGTGAAGCAGGCTTTATATTAATGCAAGCTGAGTTTTCTATGAGTACTCATATATACATAGTGTTCAATTCTTTTCCCCTCTCTGTTCTAGTAAGTACACTCCTACCACTGTATTGACATAGTTTTACTAAGCTTGATGTAGTAGCAAGTGCTTAATCTTCAACTCAGTGTGCACTGTGAATATGGTCAAGAAATAATTTTGCACAACTTGTAGGTATACTTTCTAAACCGTCCGCAAAAATCTGTGAAGGTTTCAAAGATTACATTTGTGGATGTTTTTCAACAACTTCATTTTTTGCTATCATGATACAAAACTAAATAAGAATAGATGAAGTAAGAATTCAATGCTTCACTTTACAAAATCAATACACAAATTGGCCCAGAGGTTTTATTACTTTTCAACTGCAAATTTAACTTGGTCTAATGTGGGTAAATAGCAAGACAGGAGACCAAAATCTCTAAAACTGAGAAGTTGTAAGTTTACAATCGACCAAAACTACATGATTCATGCTCTTTTAACTTTCACTCCACATGAAAAACTGAGTCATTATCATTCACAGCATGATCTTGTTTTCAATCAAAAAGTCAAGTTGCCGATCTGCATGATTCAATAAAAAACGCTTCTTACCTATTAGCAGTAAAATATACAACAACTAAAGTGTTGCTATGCGGTGACTAATATCCATTTTCAATTCCAGGACTAATCCGTCAACGTTCAAAGTTATCCGCAGACATTTTACATTGAATTCATCAAACAAGTTGAAGTGTAATCCTAAGCTACATGTATTTCTATTTCACATATGATATGTAAATAAATGTAGCAGAAAGCTATGTAGCGATAAGGCCAATTCGTACTTTACTCCATTATCCACACACTGAACAAAAAGATTAGGACAATACGCCGACTCCAAACTCATATCTTTTTGCCGTATTCATTGACAGGTCTCCTGTAGCTTTTCAACCATTATCATGAGAAACAACACTGAACAAAGTGAAGTGTATACTACAAAAGTATTGATTCACCAAAGAAATGTTATAATTATTAACCAACATTGGATACAAGGATCTAATGAAGCAAGAAGTCATCAAAATGGTAACAATAAACCAAATAAAAAATAAGCTACAAAAATTATAAGATAAAATAGGTCGTAGCGTGACACTATTGAACTCATGAAACGAATATACAGTGATTATCGTAACCTCATGAAAAAGCTTTTAAAAACAGACTCGAAGCTATAACCCGATATTGGATCCATTAAGGCTATGATGAGCAAATACATATCTAGGGTATTGATTTTCCAGAAGGATTTAGAGATTTAAGGAGATCTTTGGTTGTAAGCGAATATGGATGCACGTTTTGTAGATAATTCTTATGAATCTGTATCATAAAAATGTCACTCTGCACAAAACTTTTTTTTATCACAATTGATTATCACAATTGTGAATGAAATAGCTCAGGTAAAAAAGAAATATGTCAGACTAAAAAATGAAATTTTTTTCATGCTATATCAGATCCAACTTGCAATATTATTTCCACGTTATTTTGATGTTAACAAAAGTTAAAAATGAATAGAAAAAATATTGATATCAATGTAAAACCGTGTAGATTTTGACCTGACACATGTACATTTAGAAAAAATCCAGAAGTGAACAACAGTTCATGTACCAGCTAAAAGCTGTGTGCTGGGTCTAATCATATTTATGTATTTTGTACAGATAATAAACTATGACTTTCTATGAATTGTGGGTAATTTTTAGACTATAATTGATCAGTCGCTATCATTTCTTCGTGCTACGCCATCGCAGGGTCTGGTTAATTACATGCACTTAAAAATTTTGCAACAATAACAATTAAAATTAGATGCACATACGAATTTTGTAATGATAACAATAATAATTGCATGGGGATAATAAATTTGAAATGTTACTAATAATTACATTCACATAATAATTTTGAACCGATAACAATAATAATTCCATGCACATAATAATTTTATAACAATAACAATAATAATTCCATGCACATAGCAATAATAATTATGCACATAATAATTTTGTAATAACAATAACAACAATTATTACATGCACATGTATACTAATCTTGTATCAATAACACCACTAACCTTGACCTCCTCTGTGGTGTGAGGCTCCACCATCACCTTCTCCTTGACCAGGAAGGGGCTGGGTGCGTTGTCGTGCGGCTGGCCGCTGACGGACACGGTGGTGATGGAGACGTGGAGCCAGCGGGGGGAGCGGTTGGTGAGGGGGAGGAGGGCGAAGGAGGAGAGGCCCACGCAGCACACGGGCAGGCGCAGGACGGGAGGCGCAGAGAGCAGCCCGGAGACAGCACCTACAGCAATACAATATACGTTAAATAACAATACACGTTAAATAGGTACAGATCAGGCGAGTGAACGCTAATGTTTTTAGCACATCTTTATAGCAGTATGATGGGAGTTGAGAAACAATATAGTGTGACAAGGACCTGCCAATGACCTGGTGTGAATGTTAAGTTTCAGAGCACCAACGTATGTTGTGACTATAAATAACCATTTACATTTAAACAATACAATAATATTTTTATAGCACAAATTCCAATAAATGTTCTTGAGGGGCTTGTAGGCCTCCTTAAACAAATGCTGCTTCAATTGGGTTTTAAAAATGGTAAGAGTCTTTGATTGTTTTATGGACAAGGGCAGTTTATTCCATAATTTAGGTGCTGCTACCCATGCTCTATCACTATAAGACTTAGATCTTGATTTAAATTCCTTGAATAATAGGCGACAGTATTTGATGACCGCAGTAACCTAGGTTGTGAGTATGGCAAGCAACATCATAATCCTTAAAGTCTGTAGTTTACCTTGAAGGGTGTTGGACTGGCTTATGGTTGCTCGTAATAATGATAAAAAAATTAGATCCACCTTAAACCACATTGGAACTTTTAAAAATCGTTTCCCACCGGTTTTAGTGTGGTCACGGTCTCTCTCTGGGGCAGACTTAGCTTTTATATTGATGTCTAGTTAAATTACTAAAATACTCTGATGGACACCAATGTTTTCATCACACAGACAGGTGTTTGCTAGTCTCTCAGTTTGCATTATGGCTTCATGCAAAAACTTGTCCATGAATTATCAAACCACAATGCAAACTTGCTTTTTACATGTGTTTTCAATAAGAGGTGGAATCCCCAGTTGATATGGGGGCTTCTATAAAAAGAAGACCCTAGTCACATTTCATCACAGGTTTTTAAGTAAATATGCATAACAATAACAAATAAGATTGTATTTGTGTTTATGGTATTGGAAGGATGTTTATATATATTTTACTAGACTATAAATTGAAGAACAGTAGTTGTTATTAAGATTGAAAAGGAGCTTGTTGGCTTTGGATAGTTTTTTTATTTAATTTGAATTGTTTTGTTTAATAAGGATTGCATTGTAAGAAGAAAAAACATATATATTTAATGAGACCACAATGCAGTTTACCGTTTAAACTCTATATTAAGTAACAGAAACGAACTCTTATCAATATTATCATTACCCTGCTGCTGCTGTGAGGTCATAGTCTTCTGCCCATCGGTGACCCCTATGGACGTGGACGTGGAGTAGGGAACAGTGGCTGCGGCTCCGCGAGGGGACATCTGGTGCTGGCTGAGCAGGAACGAGTCTGCCATGGGGGGGAGCGGGGCCATCGTGAGGTGGTGGGCGTCGTACATGGGGGGAGAGGTGGCCGCGCCCCAGAGGAGGGAGGTCGTGGAGGAGTTGGCCAGCGGGGAGAGACGCGTGAAGGCCTGCGTCGTCGGGGACGGCTGTAATGAGACAATGATGCAATCAATCAAAGTCAAATCCTAAATTCATTTGAGCTGCAATCTGAACAACGCACACATTGGGTTACAGTTGTATTATTATGAATGGTGCCTTGAACCCTGAATTCCAGGAGTAAACGTTCGTCATCGTTGCCATCTTGTCTTGGTTATTCTTGAAATATATTTCTTACAAATCGCAGAATATCTACTCACAAAACATAACAACAGGGATGAATCTAGATGTGTATTGTGAGTCCAGGACTCATTATTTTTTGGTAGGATGCAAAGTGTTAGAAATTGTGTATCCCACGGGACCCATAAAACATTTTTGTTGCAAACCATAATGGTCACATGCGTTGATTTAAAGATATTGCTCAGCCAAAATCATTTTTGTTCTGTAACATTCAGTATCAATAGACGATGCCTTATCCATTGCAAGTGTGATGAAAATAATATTTATATTTTCCACGTTTTATACTTATTTCACCTTTAAAAATACCATGCTGTCTCGTCAACTAAAACACAAGGTCCCGTGATATTGCATAATTGAATGATTTTCGTCAGACATACCATGTATTTCTCACGACTGACGTCTCATTTAACATGGGAGAGATAGGCTGCCTTTTACGTGCACCGTGTGATTTACGTCTGACAAAAATCATTCACTTACATTTCTCGCATTCACGTGTTTTGTTGAGTATTTGCCGGCCTCTTATTGCGTAGTAATTATATTGCTCTACATACTTTAATATGCTGTTTAAATGAAAGAAACTTTCAGAATGCACAGAACATATCATAATGCTTCTCTACAAGTATACTTGTTTGGCCACTCAGCATAACCTTTAAGTAGAAAATAGTTTTCACTTCATGCAATAGAAACCTATGTGGTATGTCAAAACTACCAACAGATAAACTCACATTGAGATACTGTGTTTTCATTAGCCTCGCACCTTGCGGTGCTCTGGACTTGTCATAGGACACAATAGAGGTTGTTTTAATAGAGATGTTCTACCATACTCACGTTGAGATACTGAGTGGCGAAGGCTGTGTTGGTCAGTGACTGACTGGTCAGTTACAATATATACTAAAATGATTTAAGAAATAAACTTAAAAAAACCCCCAGCCGGCACCTCAGCGCCACTCGTGTGGCTGCCGTAGGGAAGTAGCTAAGGACAGAAGATAATTTCATGTTAATATGTATAGTCTTTCCATGCTATAAACGAAAAAAGTCCTAAAGTTTTAAAAAAGATCATTATCTAATGGTACCTGGTTTCAAGGCAACCGTTGCCTTGAAACCAGGCTACCATATCAAATAAAATTTTTCATTTGATATCAGCCTTGCTATTGCCAAAATTTAAATTAAAATTAATATATTTATGTACATTTTAGTTTTTGGATTATTAAGCAGTAGACAAATATATACAAAGAAAATAATGATCCCATATACTGCATACCTAACTAACAGAACATTAACATAAACACCGGTGCTCACCTCAGTACTCGTGTGGGTGCCGTAAGCAGCAGCCGCGTTGATGTCGTGTTCGAGGGTTCGACCCCCGGGCGGTTTGTGGAGTTTGGGCGTGCTTTGATGGCTGGCACCATGTTGACGCTGGGTCGTCTGGATGTTGTTGTGGTACTTCTCGTTACCTGGGTGTCGGGATAACGATAATGATGAGTATTATATGTGTGTGTTTTGGCAAGATAATAATAATTTTTTTGTGTATTTTTTTTTGAAAGAAAAAATAAAATTGTATAATAATTTCAATTTTTTTTGTAAAGAAATAATTATAGAATAATTACATGCATTTTTTTTGATAAAAATAATAATAATGCATCATTTTTACATAAATAATTACATGCATTTATCTGTAATAAAAATAATTCCATGCACTTAAAGATAAGAATAATAATCACATGCATGTATTTTGCACAGATCTTGTAAAAAGTTCATGCAACAATTTTTCATAACAATAATAATTACATGATCATATTTCGATAATGATAACAATAATAAATCTCGCCCTTTTTAAAGCTGCACAGCAGACATCACTGACAAGTCAACAAAAGAAACAATAACTCCTCTCACCGATCAAATCGTCTGGCGTCAGATTCTGCTGAGCCTGCGACCTTGTGAGGTCAAGGTCGTGCGGGGTCATGATCTTTGACACAGAGTTGGTAGAGGCTCCCAGGGTCAGGTTGTTCAGCACCTGTTGATGTTCAAAAGACATTTTGGTAGAAATCTTATTATTTTCTCTATTGAAATTGTCATTTATTGCTTGGATAAAGTGTATGTGATATTATCATGAAAAAGTGGGCAATTTAAAAGAAAATGTTCATTATTTTCTACATTGTGACCATATTTCAGATGAAATAAACAATGTATGTTATCCATATCCATAGTAAAAACAATAAATATGTTCACTATATATATATACTAAATACAACTCTGTTTCTAGTACCTTTTGATGTTAAACTTTCTCGTAAAGACAGCTTGTAACTTTACGTATTGACCATGACTTATGATTCAAATTTCAACACTGTTGTTTTTAATTAAAGTTTTTCAGCAATTGGTTTCTATATTCATAGGATGATCTGTAGCTTCAGAAATTACTCTTAAAGCCTAACTTACATTTTAAAACATCATCATAATAATTTCCAATTATCATACAGAACAGGTTGGATTATCCGGCTTCCGAATATTCAAAAATCCGGTTTATCCGGACCTTGTCTACCAGTCCCCTACATCTTTAAAATCTTAATTTGAAAAAAATTAAACAATTCTTCAAAGTTATAAATGATAGAACCAAAATCTTTTTTTTCTTCACGTTTTAATTAAATATTTTCGACCTTGCGGTCATCTTCAGAATATAATGCAAAATGGACAAACTTAAATTACAAAAGGATTCACAAGGACAATTCTTCAAAGCTTATTTCAAATTACAAATTAAGTCTCTAGCCATAGAATAAGATGAAATAAGCAGCACTAGTCTATCTTCACTTGATCAGAAGATGAAATAGCCAGCACTAGTCTCTCCCCACCTGTCCTGACAGCGGCGTGCTATGACGTTTCTCGGCGGAGGTGGCGATCAGGTCCGTAGGCGTGTGGTGCTGCGAGTCCGTTGTCACGGTGACCGGGTCTCGGCGCTCCCCCACCACCGACTGGGTCCGCCTCGCCGGGGGCGAAGGGGTCAGCGCCTCGTCGTCTGCGGGACAGTCAGCAAACGGGTTATTTTTTTTCATGACATGAAATACACAAATACATGTAAATAATACAAAGCAAAACCCCACCAACACAATGCTGACATACACTTATTAATCTATATCCCATCATTAGATAACATTTATAATATAATCTAAGTTATTGCTTAGTTGAAATAGAGATATCATTATCAATTTCAAATTTGTTCAACGCGGGCAAATATTTCATTGCATTTAGCCAGCTTGTTGCAAATGAGTTTTGTAAACAGATTCATCAGATTTCGTTTCTATATATTTTCATACTTTATGTTTTTCTTTCTATGCTATATTTTAAATATATAATCAAAAATTGTTCAAAACGTTTTTATTTTAAAGCTTTTCAGCTCTACAGGATTAGGACTCTGTAGAGCTGAAAAGTGTCGAACGATTTTTGATCATTTTTCTAAAATATAGCATAGAAAGAAAACCATAAAGTACAAAAGTGAGACCATATGCTATGCATAGACTCCATGAGATTAGTAATACTTTTTATATAGATTGAGTAATTTTGTAAAAATCCATTTTTAGCTTACTCTCTGAATATTTTCGGACATTTTTTAATGTTTATCGTCTGAGACTTCCTTAAATGTCACGTGCTACCACCTGGTGACAGAAAAAGGAAGTCTCAGACGATGGACATGGAAAGATGTTTGAAAAAATTCAGACAGTTAGCTAAAATGAAAGTTCACCAGGGAGTTGAAAAAGACATAGTGTGAAAAGGATGCTGCCAATTACCTAGTGTAGATGTTAATTGTTTTTCACCTAGCGCTGCGTTGTTGTTGCGATGTGTTGCATGCTCACCAGGAATCTTGAGTTATACTTGTACTTTTGAACCAATATTTTGAAGCACAGTCACTTGAAACTAATTTTATAGGAACTTTCACTACGAGTTACGTAGACTCGTTACTAGGTAACTTGTAGTGAAAGTTCCTATAAAATTTTTTCGGAACTTTCACTACGAAGATGTAACTTGTGTGAAGCTTCGGCCATCTTCACATGGCCTTTTTCCCACAGTGCACTAGTCATCACGAGATCGTGGTGCGATGACCTTGGCCCCCAGGAAGTTGTCATATAAAGATGGCTGAAAGCTTCAGGTAGCTTCAAAATATTGGTTCAAAAGTACAAGCATACCTCAAGATGATAACAGAACTTGAACAAATGAATATATTCAACATATTGCTCACCGGGAAGTTAAGAACGACAGAGTGTGACAAGGATGCTGCCAATGACCTGGTGTAGATGTTAAGTTTCGTTACCTAGCGCTTCATTGTTGAACAGGGCTGCGTTGTTGTTGTTGCTGCTGGAGATGTCCATGTTAGGAGCGAGGAGCCGGCGAGACTTGGTCTTCCCCCCGAGGCGACTCCCTGCCTGCTGGTACACGTCGCTGGGACGCGGGCTCTTCCACTCCGAGTCAAACGCTACAATGAATAACTGCATATAGATATATTTTTCCCAAGTTTGCTTGCCAATTCAATTCTACACTCATTGTTCTGCCAAGCAAGTTCCTACCACTGTATTGATATAGCTGAAGAGACATCTTCCATTTGACTATATCAAGTGGCCCAGATGGGATTCAAACTCACAATCATAAGGTTGTTAGACAAGAATGATACCATCATCCAAAGCAGTGAGCCATTAAAAGGTTACACGCTGCATGGGATGATGTTATCATTCTGGTCTCACAACCTTGGGATTGTGAGTTCGAATCCCGTCTGGGCCACTAGATATAGTCAAATGGAAGATGTCTCTTCAGCTATGTCAATATAGTGGTAGGAGCTTGCTTGGCAGAACAGTGGGAGTAGAATTAAACTCTACAGTAGCCCAGCAGATATGTGCAATATTAAGGTGATTTGTGCCTTTGATGATGCAAGCATAAAAGTTGTTGCACACGTTTAGGACATACAGCTACCCTTAGAAAGATTTTTGAATATAAGGATATTCCAGATTCTTCCCATGGCCAAAATGGCTACCATTTTGAAAAATGGCGGCCATGAATTGTAAATTCAACCTTCAGACTCAGTCGTGTTACAAATAAACGTATCCTGCTCATTTGTATCATACAATTTCATCGGATTTCTTCGGATAATATTGCAGAGTGATTTTATGATAAATCTAGTCGTTTCTTTTTGTTCTTGATATATATATTTTTTATTTATCCGAAATGAAATCTTTAATTCTTATTACATTTTATTTTATCAACAACCATAAAAGTTCACAATTTGGATATACGTACATATGTAAAGAACAAAAAGAAATGATGAGACCTTATGATGTATACAGAACAGAATAAATACAGTTGTCTTGCGACGTCATTCTTGAAAATGGTCTTCAGATGATAAGATCAAAAATTTCTATGTAAGTTTAAAGCACTGGACTTGTCATAAAATCAATCTGTAATACTACTAATTTGTATTCTGTTAAGATAGCCGTTATATTTTATATTTGATAGGTCATTTCTGCTTTGCAGCTAAACATATCACGACAGTTCACAAGTGACAAACCCCTCTATACCAATGACGAAAATTACTGTTTGCCAAGAAACACGACGGTCACTTTCATAGCAACAGAATTGCAAGAGAACCACATACAAATCACCCTCAATACGTGATACATACGGCTTTTATCCTTCTCCCCACTGGACTGCGACACGTTAGACAGCTTGATGTGGGAACTGTCTGAGAACTCGGCGTGGATGTCCTTGTCTTTCAGCACTTTCGGCACCACACTCCCTTTGTTGCGCGTTAACGTGCTGTTCTTGAGGCTGTTGTACGTATACGTCGTCTGCTTGTCCTTTTTCTCGGCGGTCTTTTTGTTGTTTCGGACAGCGTTCGTATCTGCTGTCTTGGTCCCCGTCGAACTCTGCCGTTTTGGTATTTTTGTGTAGCTGCTACTTCGCTTTGAAGGAATTTCGCTCTCGCCGCTGGAGCGACTAATTTTCACTGTCTTGGTGCCGTCGAATGAATCCGGCTTGGGCGGATGGATCATCGCTCTATCGTCCGTCTTCCGGATCTTTTTCGTACCGTCAAATGGCTCCTCCGACTTTGGGATCTTCATGGTTTTTGTTCCGTCGAAGGTTGGAGCGTCTCTCTGAGATTTCACTGGGATGTTTTCTTTGTCCGAGAGGCGCTTTTGCTCGGAGCCGCGGGTAGAACTAGGTCTGAAAACAACAAAACGAGACAGCTTTAACTGTAAATTGAATTCATTTGAACGAGATCGCTTGCAGGCAAACCACACAAAAGTACATTCATTTTCACAGATATTTGCCATGTGACAAGTAGATTCAGGGGCGTAGCTAGACCTTCAAAACTGGTGGGGAGAACTCTTAGCTTCGAGGTAGTTATGTCGAAATAACAAATATTAATTCAATTATAATATCAGACAGATATATCACAATATTGAGAGACTGTGCTCTATGATGATGTGCTCTCCCATAAATAATAAATACAAATAACAGATTAATTTGTATGCATGTTCCAATCTAATCTAAAATAGACTGTAATACAAAAAAAAATGTTTGCAAAAAAACGGTGCGGCGAAGTGGAAAAATGGTGGGCATTTGAGGCAGGAGAAAAAATGGTGGGGCGACTGCCTCAGTTGCCTCATACTAGCTACGCCCCTGAGATTTCCCACCAACTTGCCCAGCATGAGGCTTAGCATGGAGTCGACTCTCTCACCTGTGTGCAGCGGTAGCTGCTGCGGGGGGCTGCGGCGCTGTGGTTGCCACGGGGACCACGGTGCTCTCGCTGGTGGAGGAGGCCTCCCCGGCACCACGACTCACACTACGCCGCGGTGCCGGCGCTGGGTCGTGGGTCGTCGCCATGGACGACGAGACTGACGATCTGTAAACATGGTTTCAGTCAAAGCTATTGAGAGCGAAAATCTTGCCAAGGACAGAATGCCAGGTTTCAACAGGTATCTATTGAATTGATTATGATTTTGAATTATGGAACTCAATACAAATACAGTAGAACCTCTCTATAAGGACCACCTTTAGGACCAGTATTATGTGGACTCAATAGACAGGTGGTCTCTATACAGAGGTTCATTTTGGTAGCTTTATGAAGGTTTGGCACTGTGAAAAGTGGTCTGATTATGGAGATGCTCTAAATAAATAGAGGTTGGCTTTATTGGACCTTCTACTGTATTTATTCATAGCCCCGTACCTGCTCGCTCTGGGCTGCTATAATATACCCGTCATAACTACGATTCACACGTCCAAATCTCCATGTAAATTGAAACTGATGTCTGGGGTGACTGAGAATACGAGTAAATGAAACATTTACCCGTCCTGACAGCACAAATGCCCGTCTCGGACTATAGGACGAGCACTTATCTGTGTCCTGCATAATGAAACTCAACACAAATATATACATCGATTACATCCCTACCCTCTCTGCTGCTGCCGTAGCGCTGACTTGGACTGGGTCATGTCTGCGATGATTGACACGAGCTGGTCTGGCCGCACCCCCGGCGACACCCCGTCGATCAGACGCTGGATCTCAGACATGTCCAGCCGCGTCGTCTCGTTGCCGGGGGTTACCGAGGTCGTCGGCGGGGTCACCGAGGTCGCACGCGGCGGAGCACGGTCAGAGCTCAGGTCCTGTAGCATGCATTTTGATTTAATTTGATTTGATTTATTTCGTTTATCACAGGCATATTAATACTTCAAAGTAAATAAAAAGTAAATGATGTATGATAAAAAGTGCATGATGGCAGGGATGGGGTCAATGCCAGTGGAATTGCAGGATTCGATTCAAAATCAAAATCCAATTCATGAATTGGAATTGGACTTTGAGGGGGAAAATGGAATTGGTATTGGCTTTGGAATTGACGAAACGGAATTGAGCCCATCCTTGCACAACACAGTAGGTAGAAGGATAGGAAATGTGTGAACATGTGCGATTTGCAACACATGGCTGGCAAGAGTGAAAAGCAGCCGGCTCTGAACTGTTGAAGTGAATTTTCGTGACAGAGGGGTATGGGGGGGAGCGTCTCAGGTCTTGTAACGCCAACCCAGTCATCTATTTCAGACTTATCATTCAATTCATCAGTTATTGATAGTGACTATTCATGTAAAGTTTCACATATTTGGGAAGGTTATCAATTATGGTCTACTTGTCTCACAGGCTATAACGAAAAACATCCATCTCACATCACAAAGAAACCGTGTGATTCATACATGAACGAACCAACTCCAGCAAAGCCATGAGCCTGATGCGTACCATGTTGAGGTCACTGAGGTCGGCGGGGGTCAAACAGCGGCCGGAATCCTCCGCTGCCGGCGCCGCGAACATCTCATCCCGACCCGCCGTGTCACGGCTATCACGATGCTGGGAACCTGACGGAAAGCCACGGATTAGTCTAGATGTGAGTCCCGAGTCCAGGATCTCAGTATTTTAGCACGATGTAATGTGCATCCCATAAAACATGTTTAGTTAGCAATCATAAAGGTCAAAGGCTTTGATTTATACAGAGAAAAAATTCATCACTTTTATTCTTATTTTATATTCTTTATTTTATATTTCTGCATTGTAAAAAGGTTAGAAATAAAACATGGTACTTGTGTGTAAAGATATTTTCACTGCTTTAAATCAGACAGTTTCAGTGGCCCCGCCAAGTGTAGGACAACAGAACTAAGGGAGATTAAGGTTGTCTCTCCAAGTATCACAAAGAGGACTCTAAACTGTGGGATGGTTAGTGTAAACGTTAGCATGCCTGACTAAACATACATGACCAATCTGAACTGTATCAGGAGGTTTTGAGTTTGAGTCCACGGCCATCCAACGCTTTACAGGATTCCCCAAAAATTTCACAAAAGCTCTGCTGTAAAGTAGAACCTCTCTATTAGGAGCACTTTTAGTACCAGTGTTAGGCGGTCTCAATAGAGAGGTGGTCGGTATGCAGAGGTTCATTCTGGTAACTTAACTTAGGTTTGGGACGGTGAAAAGTGGTCTTATTATAGAGGTGGACTCAATAGAGAGGTGGTCTTACTATACTCACCACGTATTGATGGTGACAATGCATGTAAAGTTTCACATATTTGGGAAGAGTTTATCAATTTTGGTCTACTTGTCTAACAGGTTATAACGAGAGGTATATATATTGAGAGGAGGTCTCAATATAGGTCTTACTGTACTCACGTGGGTGTCCGCGGCAGCCACCGTCACTGCCCACCCCGAGCCCTCGCACCCCGTCAGCCGTCGCTCCCGTGTCATCATCCCCATCAAACACGTCTGCCGCACTCAGGTCGTCCCCCGTATCCGCGGCAACCGTGTCCGGCTGCTGCCATGACGATGGCGGGGGCTGCGGAGGGTCCGGGGGGCTGAGGAGCGGCTTCAGCTTCTTACGGTTGTCGGGGGGAGTGTGGATCGCACTGCCGAAGTGAGGCTGGAGGACGGAGAGAGTGAGTGAGTGGGTGGGTGTATGTGAGTGCTTGCTTGGTTGTTTTTTATAATACTTGAGTGAGCATATTATTACCATATGTAGATTGCACGGCCAACGTGAGGCGCAATTATTGCACTTATTTATCATAAATTCGTGTACTTGGCATGTCACAAATGAACAAAATTTCCTGTACGGCCATCAGCCCTTTCGCAAATAATGATTGAAAATTGAAGAAGGAAGGAGGGAAGCACGGTCTACGCGGGTTTAAACATCTGTTGCACTGTGAAATATTGCTACTGTATTAATCTGAATATTCTACTTGTCAGTTGGGATTAAACCATTGAAGTGTGTTCATATCAAAGAGTAAAATCAATTTAGCAAACGGATCATTAGAGTTAAAAATATCTTGTTTTGTTTTGTAGGTAAAATAATAGCTAATAAAAAGTCATATTTTGTTTGAAGCACCCTTAAAAGATCTTAATTTCTCTTTTTCATTGCTCATTGTCATTGTAATGCTTTTTTGTTTTCTTTTTTATGCTTGTTCGTTTTACCTTTTTATAGAAACACTTATTAGGCAACATACATGCACATGCCATGGTTTAATGTTAGTAAAAGGTCTTTTGCTTCCGGGGAGGTCTTAAAATAGGACTTCAAAAGGTATAATTTTGTTTCAAGAGAGGTCAAAAAAAGATCTTCAAAAGGTCTTAATTAGGTTTCCTAAAACCCTGCAGATGCCCTGAGAAAGCGTGGGTAAGCGAGAGAGTGAGTGAGTTTTTTTTAAAGAGAATCATTGATTGGGTTTGACTACTAAATGCACAAGTTACACATTTCATTATTTTTCAGGTTACATTTTACTTTTGAACATTATTCGAGTTGCTCTTGACTTTTGAATTTTTTGGTCGAAAGTGAAGTGCAACTTGAAGAATGAAAAGTGATCAGTCTTCTTAACAACTGCCCTGTCGTTTATATTCAGATTTTACTGACACACTGTTTTGTTATCATTCTCCACTTTTCTTTTAATTCCAGTTTCATTTTTACTCATACTGGTAAATGAAATCAGATTCCAAAAGGAATCAGCTGAAATTCTAGATTTCAGATTATAATCTAATCCCAATGAAATTCTATTAAAGCAGCTATGGTTGATGTGGAGTAAATATGGGGTAAATAAACCTAACCCTAATAGCGGTCAAAAACCGTGTCGCAATTTGCTAAACAATAATTGCTCAGGTGAAGAAAAGAAATGCCTGTTCTACTTGTCAATGTTCTCTTGCATGGACGGGCAATAATAATCAGGAAATCTCATTAAAAGCATATACAAAGGACTATTATAATCAGATATATTGATCCAAAATGGTTGATAGCATTATGTATATGCCATTCCTTGAGCAAAGAATGATTTTGAAAACAATTATCAGAAAATACATGTACTTCCATTTCTAAAAATAAAGAATCACAGGTTAATATTTCCTCAAGAAACACTTCGATACTTCAAACCATTGTACAAAATGGACCCAAATCTCTTCAGTTAACACTCGTTTACAAACATACATCCACAACAACATACACAAACATTCGCAGTGACACTGGACATAAAGTATTTAGTTGCAATTAGCGGTGCTCTCA
Source organism: Streblospio benedicti (assembly GCA_019095985.1). Classification (NCBI taxonomy): domain Eukaryota; kingdom Metazoa; phylum Annelida; class Polychaeta; order Spionida; family Spionidae; genus Streblospio; species Streblospio benedicti. The sequence goes on from CM032661.1 coordinate 42,474,793, forward strand.
GACTGTGGCCTTTAGCAGCCGTCGCCGTAAATCCACCTGTTTTACGTCTGCACTTACCCGCCTTGCGTTATAACTTCCCACTCGAGTGGCGTCAATATCTCCTTGTTTTTTCAATGTTACGGTGACACGGACATCTCTGGACGGTACAGGAATCTTACTCCTCTTCAGAGCCTCGTTGTTTTTTGCGCTGTCGTTATCGTTGCTTGCCCCCTGCTGTGGTGGTTTTGCAGCATCATGCTCCGAACTGTTGGCCGAATGAGACAAGTAGCCGCTGTCACTTCGACTGTCGTTGTGTCCCTCATTCTGTAGGAGCTTCATCTTACAGCAAACGCTGTGATTCGCGTCTTTTCTATCCAGATTGTTTTTCAACCACGACCTGTTTAACTTGATATATACAGGTATCCTACTACTACTACGCCGATGTGTTTTACATTGCAAAGCATTAACACTACAAAACTTTTTCTTTTCCTTTTCGGAATTGAGATAGCTCACTAAGTTTACAATGTTTTTCTGCTGCCCTAACTCTTCTCTCTTTTTTACGGAAAGAACTTTGCTCAAATCTGGCAATTTTCTATGCCCCCGGGTTAATCTCAGCTTTGGAATCGCCGAAGATGGCGACCGAACACTTTTACTGTTATCCATTTTCACGTCTGCTACGCACACTGCATCATTGTAAATCAGTGATCATAAAAATCATTGAGCTATTTAGAATTCAATATACCATCCGCGTGCATTCAATGGAACGCTGTCAAACTTCAATAGAGTTCCCAGCTAATGGGATAACGACTGGAAACCTTCACAAATGAGCAATCTTGCCGCTTTGAATGCGCGATTATAGGCTCTATTGATGATCAAAACTATACCAAAAGTTGTTGCTATTTATGCACATTTGATTATACACATTTATAATGACTGACAAAAGAGCACAACTTTGTTCCCTTTCTATCCTATATGCAGTGTCCTGTAAGAAAGACACGATTATTTCCACTCGTTATCCATTCAACGGTCAATTAGAAATGAATACATTTCACCGAACTGGGCTCCAAATCCATAACACTAACAAAACGCCACTTCATCGACGACGCTGGATTGTCGCTAACAGATAAAGGCTGTCAGCTTGATACACAGTGGCTTAACAAAGTTCATGCAACCGCATTTAAGCTGCACGCTAATTGCGAATTGGCATGAATGGAGGATTATACGGATTTATTCACTGCCCTTATCACTAATATCCTCCAATTGTTCTACGTTATTTCTTGATCTGTGCTTTGAATAGGCAATAAATCACGGTGGTCGTGGTATCAGTTAAGCAAACGTCCACTTGGCGGAGCGTTGTATGGGGTATCGTATGCTTGTTGACCACCACTTGGGACACTCTCAAATAGCAATTACACAGCTTATCAAAACATTGCTACATCTTACTGCGTTAATCGTCACCAGCGTAATCTCCTAGACGGTGAAAAGATGTAACTGTCTGAGCAACGCTGACAATATTTACTCTTGTTTACAATGCGACGAATCATGCGTAAAAACTACACGGGCAGTGAGTTTTTATCCATTGGGTCCGAACTGTGGAAGGAAAATTTGGAAATAGCGCGAGAAAGAATTCTGAAGGGCCCCCAATGGGTTATAAGATGAGTGTGCTATGGACATTAAAACATTCATATTTTAGTCTTAAATGCTACATAAAATGATTCTTGCTAACTGCTGGTGTCAAACAAATTTTGAATGAAAGTGAATCTATTAAAAATGGACAAGAATGATAAAAGAAAATTCTGAATCCCATTTAAGGTCATAGCACGGCTATATAGAAAACAGCCAAATACACCAGTGGATCATAAATTCCTACCAACATAATAATAATAATAATTCTTTTGACCTGGTGACAAAGGGCTGGATCTGTGGACCGTAATGTCAACATAGCAGAAAACTAAAAATCACGCAGCTTGGTGGCGAAAATACACCTCAATTTGAAGTGCTTTTGTGATTTTTGTATTGACAGTTTGAGGCCAGCTTTTTCTTGTGGCTCATAGAGCAGGAAGACATTTATTCATTATACATGTCACAGGATCATTTATGGGATTTCTAGAAGTAGCTCACAAAAAATGCAACAGTTCCGTGTTCAGCTTTTTGTCAGTTTTTCTGCTTGTTGGCTACTGTCTTCCAAAAAACAATATGGCATTTAATTGACCACATAAAACAAGACGGCTACCAATACCACTAAAATGCTCCACTTGAAATATAACAATTTGCAATATCAGTTTTCAGATGAATTTCACTATCAGTCATTGAATTAAACATTCACAGAATCAATCGTCAAATGTCGAAACTGATCATCACGATAACAAAACAAAACATGTTACAAAACGTTTTGATTAATACCCCGACAACTGTCCGCTATTGCTGTGTTTCTGGACTGCTATTAATCCTGGGTATGTTGCACATTTTTATTGGCAATTGATAAAGAGTTTATTTTATCACTTGCAATATGTATGTGAATAGATACAACTATTGTCACATCATCTCAATACAAGATAAAGTAAAAAAAACCCACAGAAAACCAGCCCATGTAATAAAGCAATGACAAAAACGCGTGCGTGTCAGAATTGTCAAATAAATCCAGTAGATTGGGTGATAAACAGATAATAAATAATCAAAACGATATTAATTAATTTCTAAGTTCCTCTTAATCGGTGTAACAATCGCTTCTCTTGATAAGGCGGCCATGTTGACATTTCTACTTCTCTATCATATCTGCACTTTTTTCTTCCTGACACGACATCACCATTATACTCTACAAACCACACTTGGTGAATGTTGACAAAGTTGACAACCTGGTGTTCAAATTATTACTACACGTTTGTTCGCTATCAAAATCTCAAATAAATATTAGTGGTTTTCTAATGGTGATATAGTTTAATAGCCATGATTTGCTGGATGTGGTGTGAAGCCTAACGATGATACCAGTTCACACAACCGGGTCTGGTTCAATTGGTTCAAATTGTTACCGTATAAATGTTATTCATAATACTACGTGCAATCCCATACTAAAAAAATACCAATATAGCATAGGATAACAAATGAAATATGCAAATTTATGGTCTGCAAATAACATTGTTATCAAACTCTCACCTAATCTTAATAGGATTTTAATGGTAATATAACTCGATGACATCTTCAAATAGGGTACAGTAACCAGTACAGTTGTTACATCTGTACATTTACTGCCTTCATATAGGCTCTCGTCAAATACTTTCAGGAAACCATGGTATACACTCGGTGCAAAAGTGACAACCCAAGGTTTATATACTTACTTAAAATGGGTTATAAGATGATGTCATGGACGTTGAACACTCATATTTTAGCCTTAAATGCTGCATACATCATTCCATAGTACCATCAAAATGGTATAACTTACCAACTGCTGGTGGATGATGGTGTATCTATTGTAAATGGATAAGTTTTGTTTCTTTGGTGGGGTCTAGCTTTTAAAACTTCTGGACACTTCATCAAGCGAACCTTCAAACGTTTGTTGAAAGAAAGTAAGTTAATATTGAAGTTATGACACCCAGCCGTCAAAGAAAGTTGCACTGGAGGTAATTCGCCTGCTCTGCCAACTCATTTTGGTCAATTTCGGCGGCAGTCATCAATACAGGAGAGGATCCAAATATAGTCATGTTTAAAAGCATTGATGGGGGATACAGTTATGCTCTACAGAAATTTTGTGTGATTCGAAGGTTCATTTGTGGAACTAGCCTTTGAAAGTAAGGATAGTCGAACAAAGTTTTGCCTCGTCCCTACTTATATGTTATATGGAAGTCACAGATTTTGACGAGCTTACATTTGGTTATCACAAGCGCACTGTTAGTGGCCTTTAATGGTAGCATAATTGATATCTTGAAATAGTGTAACATAACCTCAAACCGTGTCTATAGTTATGCACCTGTTGACTTTTTTCTATATCAGAAGAGTACTTTAAAAAATGGGCCTTCTAATGGCCATATAATTTAATAGCTTGCCTCATATGATGGCAACTTGACATTACTTATTGGAGCCTGAGTTGTTTTTTCAGCTTTCTGTACTCTACATGTACCTGTTGACTTTTTTTCCAACATCAGAGAAATTTCCTAAAGTTGGGGAACATTAGAAGTTGATTTTCAAATCAAATGGAATCTATCAGATATACAGAGGTAATTAAAGAACTTGTACAAAACTAACAAAAATAATTAATGAATAGGTTCAATTCTTTATGACTGTACTGTAATTTTCATAAAGATGCCTTAATCTCCAAAAGTATTCCACATATTTTGTCAGTATACATATCAGAGCTTCCAGCAACAAATTCGGAAGTTTCAGACAGATCTGACTACTGCTTCTTATAGTTTTCTAGTCTCGTAGTAAACATTGGTAAAATAATGACTTTAGTACTTTATACACGACAATCGTATCCATGTGTGTGCATGTGTGGGCGTGTATGCTCTCATGGGCCCCAGCATCGATTGTAATTCTTATCTTATGATATGAGTAAGAATGGTGTTTGTAGATGAAAAACAGTATTGTTCTCCACCCCCCATATAACATCTGTGGGCCTCTTGTGTGTGTGGTGTATCTGCTTTACTGTGATCCGTGTATGGTGTATCTGCTTGTGAATTAAAATGTGTGTATGCACTCACACGTTCTGTGCGACGTGTTATGTCTCCCAAACTTCACCATGTGTGTGTATGACCCACAGTGCGTGTGTGTGTGTGTGTATGTGTGTGTGTGTGTGTGTGTGTGTGTGTGTGTGTGTGTGTGTGTGCGTGTGTGTGTGTGTGTGTGTGTGTGTGTGTGTGTGTGTGTGTGTGTGTGTGTGTGTGTGTGTGTGTGTGTGTGTGTGTGTGTGTGTGTGTGTGTGTGTGTGTGTGTGTGTGTGTGTGTGTGTGTGTGTGTGCGCGTGTGTTCGTGTGTGTGTGTGTGTGTGTGTGTGTGCGTGTGGTTGCCCCTCCGCAAAGAACTCCCCGATATATAGATGTCGGCGTCCCCGTCCGCGCGGCCATGAACTCCCCGATAGAGATACGCATGTACGCCGCCTGGTGGATGGAGGAGGAACTAAACATTGGCATGTACGCCGCCTGGTGGCAAAACGTTAAACTAGATCAGAAGTGTTCAAAGAACACGGCGTCGCTAGAGCAACGTTGACTTATGGGCAATTAAGATATGTACTGAAATGATGTATACTTTACTGTTAATCAAGTTCAACTGAATTAAAAGTACACAATATTGTAATCAGCCACAAATAATGTTATAGTGATTGTATTGTGCATGAGTGTGCTGTATTGATTTTATTAATTTGAAGCAGGTATATATATTAATTTTATCATGTTGGCTAAAGACTTTGCTGCTGGGTTGAATATTGATTTTTTTCTTGCTGGCTTAAGTACATTGAATATCAGTAAAATGTCATAAATGGCCTTCAGGAAAGCACAATGTATTTGGAAGAGTGCCCAAAATCGAATCACTTTGGTGTCGCCTCATGCCTCACAGTTGTGTTCAGTTTGAACGAAATCGGGTCAAACGTAAAAGCTCTAGCTTGTGTGGAGACAAACATACATACATAGATAGTTACAAACGAATGAAACACAATGCTTGTTTCAGCTGCTGAAGCGACGCAACTAGTAATAGTAAATGTCCGACTATCCAGCTTTCAAACATTCCAAAATCTCCTTTATCCGAAGATCATTTTAGAACCCAGCATGTGTAGATAATCAGATGAGCACTGTACATACCCAGAGATGTGAACCTGTCACCGCGGAAAACCATACTAGTTATCATACTAGTTCACGACGCAATATGCATTTATCACAACGCAAATAGAACAACGCGCAAACACGTTTTCGCGCTCTATAGATAAGTTACCAGCGTGATCCAGTTGAAATTATGTTGTTTCTTACAAATATAGATTGCGTTAATGCGTTATGCATGGCTTAACACTATTATTTTTTCGTTTTTTAGCAGGGCACGTGTTGGTGTAAATCCATGTGCTGTGGTCTCATTTTCATGTGCCCTGCATTTTATTTTAGCTAAACCGCGTACAGCAAAATAAAAAAAATAATAATTAAAACAAAAAATAGTTCAACTATCAGATCAACATGAAAACTTCATTTATACCATGCATGTTTCACCATAGGGAATACCAGCACTGTGGATATGATGGTCGATTTTCGCTAAAATATAATAGCTGGAACTTTTTATGGCATGTCCATCAGGGCACAGGAGTCTAAGATTTGATGTGCCCTGACTTGGATTTCATGTGCCCAGGACACCAGGGCAGTAGCTAGCATTAAGTCCTGCAACCAAAGGTTAGGTAGTCACCTCACTTTGTTCTGTTTTCTACCTCTCCGTATGAAACCAAAACGTGATGGAGTTCTAACCCTAGGAACCTCCACTGATGATGTCTTTAACAGATGAATGCATTGGGACTATGCACATGAGCTTGCCTTGATTGGCTGCACATACAATTTATGTATGTATATTCACTGTGGCATGATAAATGACCCTACAACAGCAGTATGTGCCTATCTCCTTGCACTGCATACTGCTGATGATCACATTTTAATTATGGTATATGGTGTATTTAAATGCCCAAATAGGGCATCTCTCAAATACTTCATGTATTTCTAGTTTATTTCAAAAAAATGTGCTCAATTTTGAGAAATACAGATTGATAAATCCTCACTCTGGCGAGAAAGCCGCCCTTTGATCCTTGTACCAATATCACAGTATTGAGGAAAAATAATGTATCTTCTTGTATTGCAAATGATACTTAAATTTATAGACATTTTGTTATTTTACGTACACGTTATGTTGATTTCGACGATAAAGTAAACAGTGTCAGAAGTTAATGAATATTGTCATAATGCACCCAAATGTTATGTTTGACAGTTTTTTCAGAAAGTCATGACTTCTTTATTTGTTATCTTTATGTAGACTAATACTAGTAGTAGGACTATTCATCTAGATTATATTTAACTACACTACACTACTACTTACTATTTACAACACACTAACGTTGTGGCGACCATCGCGGTGCCTTCAACAGAGTGACTGTTTTGATATGACGTCATTTTTTCCGCCAGGTGGAGTTCCTGGCGGAAAGCAGATGGAGGATGGAGATGCAGAGGAGAAAGCAGATGGAGGATGGAGATGGAGGGATAGCGTTTATAGGAAGCCCACACACACTGATCAGTACTTGAACTGGGACTCCAACCATCATCTTGAACACAAATACTTCATAGTCCGCACACTTTAAGGAGAGCCGAACATCTGGTAACCGAGGAAGACCGTGTGAAAGAGGTGAAACATGTGAAACAAGTGCTGAAAGTAAATGGATACAAGCCCTTTCAAAGTTCCTTCCAAAAAAGAACAGAAGAACCGTCTGAAACCAGTGACAATACGGCTAAAAATTCCCTTTGATTCCGTTGTAAGGCACATCTGAAACTATGTAGAGGATCCTTAAGAAAATGGTGTCCCGTCTTTCCATAAGCCTTTCAACACGATTAGGAGCCTGCTAGTTAGATAGGACAAAAGACGACCCAAAGAAAATGTGTGGAGTGTTGTATGACATCTCATGCCCTTCATGCCATGAAACATACATTGGGGAAACTGGCAGGAATCTGCAAACAGACTGAAGGAACACCTGGACCCGCATAGTTCTGCCATACAGATCCATACAGAGAATACTGGACATCTATTCAGTAGTGAGTCAGCCAGAGTCATAGGCAGAGAAGATCAGCCCTTCCGACGTAAGATCTTGGAAGCCATCAAGATCCACACGCACCGCCCGAATCAACCAAGGCAGGAGCATCCCCCCGAACCTCCTCCATCTGCTTTCCGCCAGGAACTCCACCTGGCGGAAACCCAGTTCGCGCCATTGTGACGTCATCGTACCAAAACAGTCACTCTGTTGAAGGCACCGCGATGGTCGCCGCAACGTTAGTGTGTTGTAAATAGTAAGTAGTAGTGTAGTGTAGTGTAGTTAAATATAATCTAGGTTCTTTATTTGTTAATATTTGCACTATTTGTTAATATTTCAATATTTATTTGTTAATATTGTTTACGTGTGCATCATATATCATTCATACATTTATCATGGATCAAGGTGTGGGTGGTATGATAAATCAATGGTGTGGGCTTTGAAAACGTCTACCTTTTTGTGTAGGTGGCTGTAGGGGATGACATTTTCAAAGATGTTTTGGCGGGGTTGGGTTGTTGAAAATAACAGTACAATTTTTTCAAATTTCAATAATAAATGCCATGGGGGTATATAATACGAGCAATGTATGCTCATGTCGTATGAGCATACATTGCACTATATTTGCTGACTACAATGTCATGTTTACATTGTATTTATTGTTCACATAAACTGATAAACTGTCTACAAACACAGCAGAGCAAAATAACCCTTTTCCTGTTCAGGTTGACAGAACCATCCAAATAGCAAACATCATTATTACCTATCAAAGGTCCACTTATAACACAGGTCTCAGCATAACTGTATCAAATCCTGCCATAATCTATGTCCTGCATAATCATCACTAGCATAACAATGTCATCATCGCCCTCCCAACACACATCCCCAGGAGCCCAGCACCACTATGCCCGGGAAGAGGTAGGGGAGGGGAGGGGGAGGGTTGTGATGCCGGGAAGGGATGTACAAGTCCTCTGAGTGGTTAGGTAGGGGGGATCCTGGGTGGGATTGACTATCTCCTGTGTTTGTTTTACGGAGTGAACCCTGAGCTGCTAGATGACTTGGTGCTATATGGTTGTTGGTTCAAATACTTCCAAAGGGTGTATGTTCCTCTCTGTGTCTGTACCAGACACGTGCGTACAGCTGATGACTCCTATACATGGGGATTAATTGACCACTCACATCAAAGGCAGTGGACAAACTCATTATAGGGCATGTTATTTTTGCCACAGTCAACAAACATTTTCTCACGTCAGTATTTCAGAGCTCAAAATCTCGATATTCTAGCAGGGCACGTGTTGGTGTGAATCCATGTGCTCTGGTCTCATTTTTATGTGCCCTGCATTTTATATTAGCTAAACCGCATACAGCAAAAAAAAATATATAATATAATTAAACCAAAAAATAGTTCAACTATCAGATAAACATGAAAACTTCATTTGTATGTTTCACAATAGGGAATACCAACATTGTGGATATGATGGTCGAGTTTGGCTAAAATAAGGAAGGAATAAATGTATTGGTACGAAAGATAAGTTTAATGGTTGAGTTGTGTAACATAAAATGAATTTTTTTCATGTATTGTATTTGGATCTTTGATAAGGAGTATATGTACTCGAAATTTAAATCAAATAAAATAATTTTCTTTTTTCTTAATTTTTCAGGGGTCAAAAATCGTAAAAATACGGGAAAAACGTAAGTTCACATCTCTGCATACCGTATTCGTTCTAATAAGCACACAGTGCACTTAAAAAAACACATTTCAACAAACAAAAATACAAGAGAAATCTAAAATCGCACACCAATCACAATGAACCCGGCATATACCTGCAAGTTAGGCTTACAATATGGTAAATAAAATATTTGCAAAAAAAAAGCAAAATTTGTTCAACATTTAATCTGTGTAGACAGGAGGGTGCACTTAAAGGGGGAGGTGCAGGATCAGGATTCGCCACCCGTCCGCTCGTATTGAGTAAAAACTAGTGGAGGACGAGTAGAATGTTTTAGCAACTCATCCTTTTGACAAGGAACAATTCTGGTCAGTTTGGCACAGGGTATAGAGCTTTGTGCAAGGAGGACATCGGGACAAGTACATTTTTTGCAGGACGAGTAGATATTTGAGGGTTACTCGTCCTGCTGACGAGTAGAACTTTTCCACATAATCCTGAACCTGCAGGTGCGGTATCGTGCGTGTGTGCATACCGTGTCGTCGTCCGTCCATGAGCCGGGGGGCGGCATGGTGAGGTGGGAGTGCAGGGACCAGGAGTCGGGCAGCCCCAGGGTGGAGGCCGTCGTGTTGCCCAGACCGCTGCCTGCCGAGGTCTGGTGCAGGCCCATCTGGTCCTCCTGAGGTAGAGGATAAGCGTTTCAAAATTAGGAAAACACACATTAGATTATGAAGTGTGGTTTATGAAAGATGATAGCTGAAATAAATTGGATACAATTTTCATCAGCATCTCTAAAGGTTATGAATGTCTCAATAGTTTTGCAATCGGTGAAATACTTGAAGTATGGAGGGACATAGTGAGTCTGCTTGGTACAAAGTATAGTGAAAGTGGAACAACAATCATATTCATTCAAAAAGAACTTCATAGAATTCTTGCTCCAACTGAGCACCCACTTTGTTCAACTTCAACTTCAACCACTCTAAGGCCAACATCAACTGATTGATTGATTCTGCCTTGTGGTGGTGCACATGGGATAAGAAATAATAAAGAATATTTACATGAATAAATGAAAACATTTCAGTCTAACATTTAATATGTACAAGTGTTTTGAAACAGTCAAGAATGTCAGCTGATGTTGTATGCTGTGGTAGGCCAATCCAATCCTTTATGGTACGAGGATAAAATGAATTTATCCGTGTCTCACACCGGGAGTACATTGTTTGAAAGAAAGCACTGATCAACGATCAAACGCATTTACAAAACATTACAGAATGAAAAATAAAGATACAGCCTTGAGAAAAAAAGGAAAAATAGCTGCTGTTGTTGCAAAAATTTATGGCAACTTGCTAATACAATGGAAAATATAGCAAATGTTAATTTTCTCTTTTTTTTTGCAAAAATACTGGATACTAAAAGAGCAAATTCTGATTAATTTTAACCGGTCATGTTAGACGTTAGTATTGACGATATTGACAAGAATTTGTTACCTGTATGAAGATATTTTCTTTCTGGAATTCCTCCTCATCTTTGTCCAACAATGCGAGACCTGCAGCTAAAAACAACAAACGTCAACAGCTCAAACTTCTATGCATTATTTCAACATTTCTTTTTTCAAAATCAAGTATTTTCTCAGCTAACAGACAAATAAATATAATTGGTAAATAGCAGCAGTCAAGTAAAAATGTCTATTCAAACAACAAAAGTGATATTCATTTCTATTCGTTTCATGTAAAACAAACTACAAAAAAAATCCACATCGGCTGAAATTTTTTTAAAACCTTTTACAGCTGTAAAATTGACACTTTCAAATCCTTCCGTATAAATGCAAAACACATCTTTAATTAATAATTATATATTATATAATAGCATATATTCTAGGACCCCAGTTGCTTAAAACAAAAGTGAGTGAAAACGTGTAATACCTCCGGACACAAATTCTGCATCTGCTTCGAACTCGTCCCCAAAATCCGCCTGCTGCTGAGAGCTGAGGTCAAAGGGGTCAGCAACCACCTGCTCCAACTCCACCTGCAAACAAACAGTTAGTGCCGGCTGAGTCCGTTTAAATAATTCCAATATGTAGATACCAACATTATGTTGGTGACAATTTTATATACACGAAGTGCCGAGAACATTCGCAAGAGGCGGACTTGAAGGGGAAACGTTTCCCCGAAACGTAGCACTTTGTGTATATAAAATCTAAGTTTCTGTGTCACCAACATAATGTTGGTATCTACATATTATGAATCCAGAAACTATTAAACTTCTAGTAAAACTTAAATAATTCTGTTTTATTTTATTATCACTCAAGTTTTACAATGTTCTGGAAATGCCATTTATTTTATTTTTAATATTTTGTGCATATTTAAAAAAAACATTTGACACATTATTTATTCTATAAGTATATCCATGGTTCATGGGCGTTAAATCAACATTAAAAATGAGGTACAGTACGAAATTGTCAGCCTCAATAGTTACTCTACAGTAGGACTAGTAACTTTAAAAAGATAATAGTCCTCCCCAAAAGTTACTCAGTCTCACAAATTGTCAATTGTATTTTGCCTAAGTTTTAAGACATTAAAAATTCAAAACATTGTTATAACTAGATCAGCAAACGTTCAAGGAACATATGAATTTCCCACATGGGTGTGAATGACTTGCCATGAACAGAGAGCGTGAGCATAACATATCTAATGAATGTCAACCAATCTAAAATGATTCCCATGATACATTTTTTTCCAATTAAAAAAAATATATATATCTTTTTAATTTTATCAAAGTGTAGCTATTGGTGGTTCACATATATTTCGGCATACAAGAAAAATGGAGTTTACTCATTTCTGAATCCTACCACAGTAATAATGTATAGTTATCCAGAATCTATGTTTTTCAACCTGTATATAGGTGTGCAAAATGAATCTTCCTGTGGGTTATAATTATGATCTTTACAACTAAAGATCTTTAATAAAATATTTAATTTTAGAACTTTTTGAATATTGTGATAACTTAAAATAGCATGGAAAGAAAAAATAAATGTAATTAAATTAGAATAAATTAAAATTAAAAAAAAAATAAAATATTTTTTAAAACTAAAGTCAAAACACAAAAATATAATGTTGATACTGTATGAGCGCATTATGACTATGATTGCATTATGACTTGGTACCTTGTATGCGAGATCTGTGACCACCTCCCCCTCCTCATTGATGTACACCGGACTGTCCTCAGACAAAAACGTCTTTCCTGCAAACATCGTACGAAAATTGACACTTCCTATATAAAACCTAACATAAACATGAATATATGTTTTGTAATTTTCAGGAGTTAGTCTGAAAAGGTACCTAAGAATTCTGAAATATTATTATTCTTAAAATTCAAAATTTTCATATTTGACCAACAAAAAGGATAGAAAATAAAACAAAAATGTTCAGGATGCTTATGAACATTGCAACAACTTAATGAAAAAAGTAGAAGCTGATGAAGAAGTACTTTGATATACATGTATGCTGGTAAAAAAAACATTACATGATTTGACACGAACATCCAGCATCAGATTAAAGTATTTTGGTGAAGAGATGGTTGAAATACGAGCATTTTTAAGGAAATTATGGCAGTTTAAAGTTGGCAACGCAGCTCCGACAAATGGAAAAGTTTTATACGCGCTACGCTGCAAATATTTGTGAGGATACAAGGGCTGTCATGTAATGAAACGTGAGGGTAATGGGTTAATACCAGGACCCCGTTTTTGACAACTTGTTACTAAATTAGGTGAACAGATGATTTGTGATTTTCTGAAACCTCATTCTCAGTAACAGCCAAATTATGACATATAACATATTTATTTCTTTATCATTGGTTCAAAGTCAATTTTCAGTTATAAAGCTATTTATCCGTCATGGCCATTATATATTTTCATGAGAGTTTGACACCAAGGATCATAAAAAAATCATAATAACATCTGTTAGAACCGATTTGATAAGAACATTTTGGCTGGCCCACTGCCTATAATCATTCATGGAGGCTGCAGCCGTGTCTGAGCTGATTGATAGATTTATTGATTGATTGCTTGATTGATTGTCTGATTGCCTGACCTGGTCCTGACTGAGCGGAGCTGTTCTGTGAGTGGAGATACGAGTCGTCGGCTTTCTGTGCGGCTGGTTTGGGGTTCGAGTCTGGGCGTGGCAGGTAGTCTGAGTCGTCATCATCGTCGTCTCCGTCATAGTCGCCGGACGGCATCCCGAGGCTGGAAACCTGAAAACGCAACGCTCTTTTACATGTATTTCCATTGGTTATCATTCTTGTACTTTATGTTTTTCTTCCTATGCTATATTTCAACTAATCAAAAATTGTTTAAAAACGTTCTTACACAGCTCTACACAGCCCTAATCATAGCAACTGGTTATCAATTTCATTCTTCTCTCTGTTTTCTATGGCAAGCAGGCTCCTACCACTGTATTGACATAGCTGGAGACAGGTGCTCGGTGTATGCTCAGTGAGCTAACAAGTATGCGTGTATAGATGCATTCTTAACTTAAGGAGATTTTCTGGAGATAAAAAAAATTCGAGATAAAAAATTCTCAAAATGTTCTTGTTTTTTATTTTAGTATAAAAATACATTCATTTCCCTTTTTAAAAATATATAATACTTTAGGGGTTTTGGGAATAGAATTTGGTTTATGGACCATACAAAAGATCATACAAAAGACAATAAAAAATTCAGTCAATGTTAATTTTGCCTCTACCGAAATTGTATACATGATCTTTTCTATGGTCCATAAACCAAATTCTATTCCCGAAACACCTAAAGTGTCACACATTTTTAAAAAGGGAAATGAAGGTAGTTTTATACTAAAATAAAAAACAAGGACATTTTGAGAAATTTTATCTCCAGAAGTCTCATTAACCTACAGATGTAAGGTTGTGAATGAAATCCTCGTGTCTCACCTCGAGCCCGCCGCTGGTGTCGAAGGGGTTGTCGGGGTCGCGGCTGTAGTTCCCATCCCCCAGCCCAAACGGGTCGTCCCCCGCGGGAGGCAGCAGCCCCGAGTCAAACGGGTTCAACGCCTCGCTCATGTTGCCTGGCTGGCTGAATGTCATGTTGTTGGATTTGTTGAATGTAGCATTGTTGGATTTGCTGAATGTTGTGTTGGCTGCCTGGCTGAATTTCATACTTCCTGCCTGGCTGAATGTTGTGCTGCTTGCTTGGCTGTGTGTCGTGTTGCCTGGGTGGCTGTGGAGATGCCCAGTTGGCGTGGCGTTTGCGATGTTTTGGTTGTCGCCGAAGAACGCCTGGTTCTCCTGAGTGGGCGTCGCCTGCGCAGGAAAAAAGTGTCATTACCTATGCATGTTTACAAGAAATTATGCACGAAATTCATTTGAAAACAACAGTATGGTTTATATCATACGATTTCATCGGATTTCTTCTGATAGTATATACAGAGTGAATTTAAGACATATTTAGTATTTAAACTTTCTATTTTCAAATATTTTTTAAAGACCAAAAATTTCGAAGTACAGTGTGTTAAGTTTAAATACTGCATTTATCTTAAAATAACTCCGTACATAACTGTTATGGCTATGAAGAAGAAAACGAATTTTCCAAATACAAACAAGTATCTTTTTCAAAGTGTATGTTGTACCTTGAAGAAGATACATAAGTTTTTCTGGGAACTTACACGTTAAATAGGTACAGGCCAAGCGAGTGAACACTAAAAACATTGAGTGATAAGCACGTCTTTCCTAAGTAACTATGCGCTCCCCGCAGAGTTGACAAAGATATAGTGTGACATGCATCCCAATAACCTGGTGTGATCCTGCCTAAGATCGCAAACTAGCACATTTACATTTCTATCGCATTTGACTGGGCCTGACCAAGTGCCACTGAAAAACATTGTGCACAAATTGCACAGGAAACTTCATTGTTTTCATTCGCAACGATTTGTAAAGTCAATTAATAGCGTTGCTACTACATCAACTTTTGTTTCATAACTAGGTCCCGACGCCTTTGACGATAGATTAGGCACTCTCTGACTCATCTCTAGCGGTTCGACGCCTGATATCATTTTCATTCGCAACGATTTGCAACGTAAAAATGGCAACGTCGCTACTACGTCGATTTTTGTTTCATAACTGCGTCCCGACGCCTTTGATGATAGATTAGGCACTCTGTGACTCACCTCTAGCGGTTCGACGCCTGACATGAAGCCACTTGCGCCGTCTGTGTCATTGAGATGTGGACGGCGGTAGATGTCAGTCAGGTTGAAAGTACTGTCCTCACCCAGGCCCTAAAACAAACAATACAATTTTGAAATGATTTATGATTTAATGGACTTGGCTATATATCATTATACGTAATTAAGTCATTAGACTTATGACTCCAAGTCAGGTTAGGACTATATCACATAGTCTCGGCTAGACGATTTGGTACCGTATAGTCGTGGGTTCAAATCCCACCAGAGACTATCTGATATAGTCCTTACCTGACTTGTTGTCATAAGTCTAATGACTTAATTACATATAATAAACAACACAATATCTTTTAGAAGTAGCTTTATAGTTTCTGGATTCATAATTTATCCGTACAAACATGTTGTTTGTGACTCAGAAAATTATTTTTATCGCAGTATTCTGCAATAAACCTGTGCACTTGCCAGGTGAAAGGGAAATGTGCCCCGAAAATGTAGCAGAATGCTGCGTTAAAAGTAAGTTTCTGAGTGGCAAACAACATGTTTGTACTTATATAAACTATCAAATGTATTGCTGTGTTCTTTGGTGGCTAATTTAAACGGAGAATTTTTGTCATTTCAGAATATATTTATGCCAAACTTGTGGATATCTTAGAAGTGAAAAGTGTCCACATTAAAACAGATGTTCACTTAATATACAACTTTATTCTTCTCTCTCTTTCTCTCTCTCTCTTTATTTTCTATGGCAAGCAAGCTCCTACCACCCCATTTGACTACAGCAAGTGGCCCTGATTAGACACATTAGAATACTTTATATACAAATATGATAAGATAGGGAACTGGAGAAGTGAAGTGTCCACATGAACAATTTTTGTGCTTCTACCAAACTTGGAACTTTGCTGGTACTGACCCCTGCTCCGGCCGTGGTAAAGGCTGAGGTGCCGAGCAGGGTGCTGGAGTCCCCCAAGGAGGGCTTGTGGGCCGCGGGGTGAGGAAAGTGATCATCCAGGCGCGATACCTCAGCCCCAGCGTCATGGCTCAGCTGCAAGGGGCAGACATAAAGATATAGAGTTGGACTCGTGAACAGAAAGTCGCGGGTTTGATTCCCGGTCGGGTCTGATGGTGGGTGTTGAACAAACTCATCCCTAAATAGTTGCACACTGCTCCGTGACACCTACATGTTAAATAGGTACAGGTCATTGGGTTGAAAGAAAAGTGATTGTGCGGCGAATGTGCTGCCATTGCAAGTATGTGAGAAACGACATGGGGGGGAACTGATGATCAATAAAAATCCTGTGACGAGGCCAATGACCTGGTGTAAATTGTAAAGTCATGAGAGCAGGACTTGGATCACGATTAGAAACCACCACATTTACATTTTACATCTATATGTTGTATGAAGGATATTCATTGGGGAAGTGAAACAATAAAAGAATATTCAAGTCCCCACCTATTAAAACATTTGTCCAATTTATAGATTACATAGAACTCGAGAACAAAGACCCCTTATGTAAAAAGTGTGCTGTGGTTGACTGGGATTCCCCACCACCAGTTGTAAAACAACATGATTTCCTCTCTTAACTCTGTATAATCTATGAGCTAATAAATTGTGTTTGTTTTGTTTGTAACATTTCTTGCGGTATGCAGTAGGTGGCAGCACTGAAACCGGTGGGGAATTCCCAGCAAAACAATCACACCACTGATGCCTTTAGTTGGCTATCTCGGTCTATATGATAAATGTGGGCAATTTGAAAAACCCACACAGGAAAATCGTCAAAAAAAAACCCACATTCCATACTCTTGAATAAGCCCCAATTCAGTTTACGACTTCCTTGAGAACACGAATGTCACGATGTTCAAACACGGCTAGTAAAAGTGCGTCATAGGTATATTTTTCAATGAATGCTGGAACATGCCATCAAACATGCTTTGTAAAATCTCCTGTACTAATACTAAAATCAGTTTTTTTCAACTGTATACATTTACAAGTTTGTGAAAATGTATAATCATAGTAAAATAAGCAAAACAGACAAAACGCTGGAGTACCACTATATATAAAAAAAAATAAAATTCAAATTTTGTATTCTATGCTGTTCTGTCTATGCTATTATTGTATCCAATCACAAAAATTGTTCAAAAAAGTTTTATATAAGCGTTTCGGCTCTAGTGAGCCCTAATCATAACCTATTCAAATAAAGATATCATTTAGAATTATCATGAAATTACAAATCACATAAAATCAAATACCTGTTGTGACTCAGAACATGACTGCTTTGTAATAAAATCTCCCATACCTGTCGCGAGTCCTCCTCCTCGTCACTGTCATGCGTCACGTAGCGCGTCTCTGACGGCGTCCGCGCCCGCACGTGCGCGCTCGCGGCAAACCGCACGGTCCTGGGCGTGTCCGCTGCCGCGCGACCGCGTGTGCTCAGGTCCTCTCCCTGCGGGGCGACTCGCGGCTCCACCTACAGGCGGGAACACACGGGAAAAACACTCATCTTTTGGTACTGTGTGAAGGGATTTTTTTGAATATCCTGATATAATACAATAGATTTGGTGTACAAACTAGATCATCAATCGCTAAAACCAGCGTGAAACATCCTCACCTTTTGGCACAATGTACGCTGACTTTTTATATCCTGATATAATACAATTATATAGATTTGGTGTACAGAAATTCTTGAGATGGACAGAAAGGAGGACGACTAGGACAATCATTAAAGAAAATTAAACATGTCATATGAAATAAAAAATCTGAAGAAGTGATCTTAGGCGAGTAAAAATAAAATTCTGTATGTTTGCTATGGGAGCGTGTATTCAGGTTAGTAAAATAGAATTCTGTGTGTGCGTTACCTGTCTTGCTGCGGTGGCGCCGCCTCGTGGCGGGTTCCGGTGGAAGCCGAGCACGCTGAGGAGGTCGCCCGCAGTCGTTGCCGCGGTTACCGCAACATCGTCGTCACTGCAACAACAAGGCTACTGTAGGGCCACGGATAAGTACCCAGGGTAAAAATATTGAGTTACTTGTCCTATGGACGAGTATTCTCAGTTATCCCAGACATCGGTTTCAATTGAATTTACATGGAGTTTGCTGGTTTGGACTGGTAAATCTTAATTAAGACGGGTATATTTTTCAGAGAATACCATCCTATTTACAAGTATGATTTTTCTACTATTCGTGGCCCTGTTTTCTAAGGGATATTAGCTTACGATCGTAGTACCAAATCAGCTAGCAGGGGCATGCATAGCGGTCAGAGGGGTGTACACTGTATATACAATTTAGTGAGAGTTGAGATTTGCAGTTTTAATTCATTGAGGTCAATTGATTGAGATTTGAGAAAAGGGCATTTGCATCGAGATTTGTAACATTAATTCATTGAGATTTTGAGATCAAGGGGGGATGGTGTATATCCCTCTCCTGTTAGTATCAATTAATCAGATCTGGTGATAATATGGCATAGGAGGAAATAATGACTGAATATTGTAACAGTTATTGTTTGTCTGGAAAATACCCACAATGCAACGGTTTGCAGCCACCTGGTGGCTGATCTGAGTACTACGATAGATGGAGTCTCATTGTTGGTTATCGATTATGTCTTATTCTGTGGTCGAGACTTAACTTGGAAATACAAAATAGACTTTTGGTGTTTTAATTTTGAAAAGGAGCCTTTAGGAGCTCAAAAACTTAAACGCTTTATCGCCGTCTGCTCACCTGTTAGTGCGCCTGGCCCGGTCCCGTGCCGGTCGCCGGCGCTCTCCCTCGACCCGGCGCCCCCCGCCCTCCACGGCCAGTACCTGCAGCACGACGCTGGCTCAGACGCAATGTCGCCCGGCCTCCTGCAAACCAGCATGGATGTGACCTGCTCAGTAAAACACTGCCTTCTGGCTCGAGTGACTCTCAAATTACACTCGCCATGTTCAATCTCCTAGCCAACCTTAGCAGGAAAGTGTTGTGAATCAAGTAATCGCAGTAGCTGACTGTGGTGAGTGACTTTGAATTTACACTAGCCAACAGAAATTTACACTAGCCAGGGCGGTGGCGAAAAGTAAATCAACACCTTTAACCAGCATCAAACACCGGCTAAACATATAGAAACGTAGTATGATGGAAGTTCATTTATCCTGGATCTGAGAAATATGTTTATATTTTAAACAGGATAATAAGTTCAAATTTTATTATTGAGCTTTCGGCAATTGCTCTTGCCTTGTTCACAACAAATGACGTCATAGGTCGTCACAGTGACGACCTATGACGTCATTTGTTGTGAGCAAGGCAAGAGCATTTGCCGAAAGCTCAATAAGTAATTTGAACTTATTATCCTGTTTAAGATATAAACATATGTCTATATATCAACGTAGTATATATATCTCCTGTACAATATGGAAACATTTGCTGAAAGGGCCAACCCAGCAATTTCAGTCTCCCATTTAGTCACTAGTCTGCTCGTTCAGACCAGTAGCAATTGGACAGGACTCGTGCTGAATTCAATTCACTCGCCCTCCATACAATAGCTGCTGAGTCAAAACACGACAATATTAACACGTTTGGCAATTTGTCAGGACAAGTAACTTTTGGGGAGGAATTGTAGCTTTTTAAAGTTACTAGTCCTGCTGAAAAGTAAGAGGTAACTAATGAGGCTTTAACTGGAAGACTGGCAATACGAGAGATCAAAGACTTGTGGAGGGACATGAGTCCACGCAGTTGGATTTTGAAATGGAAATGGGTCAATATCAATATGATATATGCTGCAATCGTGGTTTTTTCCGAACTCGTATAGATACGAGTTTCCCATATTGAAAACTATCTCCAACAGACGTTCCCCAATTGTAAATCATGGTATTTACCAGTCGGAAACTCAGTCTAAAAAAAGCGCCGAGTTCACAACTGGGGAGTGTCCATTCGTGTGAATTTACCATATGGGAAGTTCCTATATTCAGACTATGAAAAAGCACACGAACGCACTATAATAATCACTCTACCTTTTATGATACAAGTATATTTATATTTGCTTCCTGGTCTCAAAACGTATACATTTTTTCTATCACGTTGACACAGCACAAAATGCACAGTCTATCTTTGCACCAATCATCTTATCATATTTGGTTTCTGTATATAGCTGCTATTTGAGATAAACAATTGATATTGTATGTTCATGATATGGTTGAAGGGAAATAAAACTAATCTCTAGGTAACAGAAAATTCA
>CM032661.1:42495668-42511092 GCA_019095985.1 Streblospio benedicti
TAAATTGCAGAATTTTCCAAGACCTGCAGGGTTTGTCTAGTCCCTGAAAAACATGTATATGTTCAACTGATTGTATGGTTGCAAAAAAATACTGAATTATTATGATTATAAATTGCAGTCGTCGTCTGCTCACCTGTTGCGTCCCGTCCCGTCGCCGGGCGTCGGTGCGTCGTCTGCGTCTCCCTCGGCAACCGGCCGCCCCCCGCCCTCCACCGGCCGGTACCCAGCACCCGGCGCTCGCTGCTGGCTCAGACGCAATGTCGCACGCATCTCCTGCAAAACAGCAGCAAACACAGGCTTAACATACATAAATGTAGTATGATGGACGTTCATTTATCCTCGATCTGATACACAGGGTGAGGATTCACCACTCATCCGCTCGTATTGACTGGTAAAAACTTGTGGAGGACGAGTAGAATGGTTTAGCAACTCGTCCTTTTGATGAGTAGAAAATTCTGGTCAATTTGCCATACAATTAGATCTTTTTTGCAAGGAGGACAAGTACATATTTTGCAGGACGAGTAGATATTTGAGGGTCCTGCTGACGAGTAGCACTTTTCCACCTAATCCTAACCCTGTAGACATATGTTTATATTTCAAACAGGATAATAAGTTCAAATTACTTATTGAGCTTTAGACCCATTGCTTGCCTTGTTCACAGCAAATTCATAGGTCGTCACTGTCACGACCTATGGCGTCATTTAAGGCAAATGCTCTTGCCTTGTTCACAACAAATAGCGTCTATATATCTCCTGTCACAATGACGTTGCCTGAAAGCCTCATTTCGGTCTCCCATTTAGTCACTAGACTGCTCATTCAGACCAGTAGACAATATGGACAGGACTGGTGCTGAATTCAATTCACAACTCCATACAATAGCAGCTGAGTCAAAACACGTTTGGTCAATTTGTCAGGACAAGTAACTTTTGGGGAGGAATTGGACAGGACTAGTCCTGCTGAAGAGTAACTATTGAGGCATTAACTGGGCGACTGGCCGAGAGATCAAAGACTTGTGGAGGACATGAGTCCACGCAGTTGGATTTTGAAATGGAAATGGGTCAATATCAATATGATATATGCTGCAATCGTGGTTTTTTCCGAACTCGTATAGATACGAGTTTCCCATATTGAAAACTATCTCCAACAGACGTTCCCAATCGTAAATCATGGTATCTACCATTCGGAAGCTCAGTCCTCTAAAAAAGCGCCGAGTTCACGACTGGGAGTGTCCATTCGATTGAATTTACCATATGGGAAGTTCCTATATTCAGACTATGAAAAAGCACACGAACGCACTATAATAATCACTCTACCTTTTATGATACAAGTATATTTATATTTGCTTCCTGGTCTCAAAACGTATACATTTTTTCTATCACGTTGACACAGCACAAAATGCACAGTCTATCTTTGCACCAATCATCTTATCATATTTGGTTTCTGTATATAGCTGCTATTTGAGATAAACAATTGATATTGCATGTTCATGATATGGTTGAAGGGAAGTAAAACTAATCTCCAGATAACAGAAAATTCAAGAGATAAGCAATATCTAGATAACAAGGTTCGACTGTACTTTCCCCCTTTACTTAGTTTTACTGTATTATTGAAATATTATGCAGCATTGGCGAACATTTCTTCAGGATAGGTTTCATATATATAAAATAACAATTCATAGTTACTATCCAAATATATTTACTTTTTATGTTGAGACTTTAGTCATTGTATCACGATAACATCTTCGGATCTAAAAATTACGTCATCCTACAAGGAATTCCCTGTAAAGTTTCCTGTCCGAAGATGTTATCGTGATATGATGACGAAAGTCTCTACATAAAAAGTAAATATATTTGGACAGTAACTATTAATTGTTATTTTATATGATGTGCAGCATGTTTTCTAGTGCTGGGTGATCAACCAAGCGGTAACTGCCTTTGATATAACAAGGCGCAGAAAGAGGAAGTAAGATAGACCAGTCCACAAAGAATAAATGTCACTTTATTTGGTTACAGCAGGTTTTGATATAAATATAACAGAACTGTTAGATTATGTTCAGCATTTGCTACAAATATCCCAAAATGGCGATTCTTGTGAACATAATAATGCTCTCAGTGTGTGTGTTTTATGTGGATTGTAAAGATATTGGCAGGTCCAGTGTAAAGCACACGATGATGCAAAAGAGAAGCATTGCAAGTGGTGTCAAGGAATACTTATACTGTTATGATGAGTTTATGCGTCAATATAGAGATAGCATTCTTACATACCATGGTGTTTGTAAATCCAGAAATAAACTGAAAGTGTGTAAGGACAAAGTGAAAACGGTGTATCCAAGAGTAGAGGAACACATCACAAATGGATATCAAGCTGAATATGAGATGTTAGCAGATTTCTGGTGCACATACAACACGACTCACCACCGACCCCATGAACGCTTCATCAACATGGACGACATGTACCGCAAGTATTACCAGTGTCCATATGTGAGTGACATCATGCTAACACACAAGGATTATTCACCACGGATCTACCTTGGCATGGGAAGAGCTCAGTTAGCTCAAACTATCCTGACTTACACTGGTGCTGCTGGGCTGAGTCTGTGGCTGCCGAACCATCAGTACAGCGACCCTCACGACCCCGTGCACAAAGCACTCAGTGCTACAGAGTGTGATAAGTATGAACATAAGACATACCTCACTGACAACATCATGAGCAGATACTGTGAAATCGTGAAGGACATAAACAGTGAGCTGGGTGATGTTATGGATACATTTGCCAGACACAATGGCGGCCTGTACAACTGGACTTTGAACCTCTGTACTGAGTATGAAGACCCTCTAGAACTGGTGAAAAGGATCTCAAAGCTAGACAAGTGGCTCATTGACCAGAAGAAACCTGATCTATCACCATGTCATGATCACAACATCTACATAGAGGGAGCCACTTGCCTCATCATGTTCCACACAAGACTTCCTCCTTACTCAGACCTTCACAACGTCATGCCACCATTTGTTCAAAACATAGCAGAACTCAACTCGTGCTGGGACCGAGTCACATCTGGATGTCCTCAACCAAGCAGTGCAAGCAAAAACATTAATCTCATCATTGAGATGTACAACCTGGCCAGTGAAATTAGTAAGGAGGATTCAGTTCAGGTCTGGGACGTCATATGGGCATGGTCAGATTCTTACAAGAAAACTGGAAGTGCACAACTGATAATGCAAGCTCTCTACCAGCTGCTATCAACAGACACACCCAGCTTTCCATCCTACCTTATGGCGTTTGGCCGCAGTCTTCAGGTAGCACTAAACCACACGTCTTCACCCGCTCACGTCACAGCTCTATTCTCCAACCTGTCCTTAGCCTTATACAAGGTATCAGTGGTGGACAATGGTGACTATCATGGTGTTAACATATTTGAAGGATTCCACTCCATGAATAAGTATGTACTAGGTCTACTGTTCAGTTGCTTTCGTCCTCTGTACGAGCTGTTTGTAGAAGTGGGTGAGTTTGTGCAGTACAAGGGTCTCTGCCCGGAGTGGTGGCCACCACCATGTGGGGCATAAGACTGAAACCATGTAACCCATAGGACTCTATGGGAGGCAATAGAAACCGTGTATGGGACACTGTAAACAGATAAAAACCATGTAACTTAATGTATGAGGACAATTGTATGGAGCTATTTAAAGCAGAGTAGTAAATTACAGTTTAACCTCCAAATAAGACCACGCCCAAACTTAAAGTTGTCTCAGTAGAGGTGGTCTCTTTTAGAAGGTTTGATGTGGTCTTTTTCCGAAGGTTTGCAACTTACAAAAATGATCTTATTGTTGAGGGAATATTCTATCGAGGTGGCATCTATTGGGGGTTACGCTGTATGCAATTTGAAGATTAATGGACGTGTTTTAAACGGATTGTACTTTTAGGAGGCTTTGAAAAAACACATTAGTTTAACGTTGCTTTTAATAATGCAGCTTAATGTACAGTGTAATGTTATAGTTTTATATTTTTGTCTCTACCAGTTCTTTTTACGTAATCGATATTCTTAATGTAAATGTTTCAGTTTTACAGTAATTATCATGTCTTCTTTTTTTGTAAAGTGTCAATGAGTGTATGGATATTGGCACTATAAATACTTCTACATTATTTTATTATTATTAAATATATAAAATCACAAGCTTGAATGTAGCATCATTTACCATAAAAACAAACACAACGTCCTAAAAATAGACAAAAGTACACCAAAGTCTAACCAGGTCTTGACATGGGGAGCCCTTATTGAAATTGAATCTGTGTGAAGTTTTGTCATGATAATGTGATTTATGAACAAACATTCCAACAAATACAAAGCATGTATTTTATCTCCATTCTTTATACTACAACCTTGGTCCTTGAATATCAATTCCATATTATACTTGTTACATGGTAAACAGCTTCTTGTCTCATTTTTAATTCTCTATGTTTTTCTTCTTACAGCTGCCTTTATCCCAAAAGCTTTCAAAAAAAAATAGAAATAAGTTTTATTGACATTCTTTCAACCTCTTGGTCCTAATCAAATCTAAAAAAATCCTTGAAAAAATTGTTTTTGTTTTTAGATTTTTTAGATTTGATAAGGACCAAGAGGTTGAAAAATGTCAATAAAACTTATTTTAAAAGTATTTTTGAAAACTTTTTGGATAAATGCAGCTGTAAAAAGAAAAAGGTAGCGAATTAAAAATGAATATCAATTGAACTTTGATTTATCCTTAATGCAGCAGGACCAGTAACTCACAAATATCTACTCGTCCTGCAAAAAATTTTACTCGTCCTCCTTGCACAAAAGCTCTATATTTGTATGCCAAATGGACCAGAATTGCTCCTCGTCATAAGACCAAGTTGCTAAAACATTCTACTCGTCCTCCACAAGTTTTTACTAGTCAATACGAGTGGCTAATCCTGACCCTGAACTGGTATTCTTGTGGTGTAATAGAGACAGACTGTAGTAAGCGTTATCACACATTATCGCTCACCCTGCGCACTGCCTCCAGTTCATCACTCGTGTCCATCTCGTCGTCCTCGGAGTCATAACGTCCCCCTCCACTCTCTGCGTCGCTGTCGATGCCGCTACCACGAACCCGCTCCCCACCGCCGTAGTCTGAACAACAACAAAATCGATAGACAAACGTAAGTCTGGCGAAAATCATTCGATTATGCAATGTCACGTGACCTCGTGTTTTAGCTGACAAGACATCATGGTGTTTTCATCATTATATTATTAAACATGAAACATTTAAGACTTATTTTCCTTATACTTCCAATGAAAAAGCTATTTTTTAATAATTCTGAATTTTACAGAACACATATATTTTTGACTGAGCATTATCCCGGATATTGTCTAGAGGGGTCAAAGTGCATACTGTCATATATCATGTATATCCTGACCCACAGAATACAAGTTCGCATGTTCTTGAAAACTGCTATTTCTATGGTGTAAAAAATAAAGAGACAGACTGCAATGGCAGATCCAGGTTTTTGTGAAAACAGGGCCCGGGCGCACTGAAGGAATTTCATTGGGTTTTGTACGCGCAATCGATGGCGGACAGGCCAAAAACCCTACGAAAATAAAGTATTTTGGTGGGAAAACGGGGGCGCGCGCCCCTGGATCTGCCTATGAGACTATCAAAAGCTGTTGAAACAAAACATACGGTTTATACTCTCAAAGATCTCTTGGTTGTGTTTTATGGTGTAAATAATAAAGAGACAGACTGTATCAAAAGATGTTGAAACAAAGCGCACCGTCAAAGATCTCTTGGTGTTCTCTCCCCCGGTACGGTCGGTACGGCTCCTCCCCCTCCTCCTCCCCATCCCCCTCGGAGTGGCCGGCCAGCTGCGGACTCTGCCGGAAGTACATGGAGTCCAGGCCCCCGCCGCTCGCTCGGCCCAGGGGGGACAGGGACGCCGTGGTGGTGGTGGGGGCGGGCCCTGAAAGGAGGGGCACAACATGAAACAACATGTACAATACACAACACAAAATGGAGACAAAATTTTGGCTGCAGGTCCTGAAACATGGGGACCCGATGAAGAAAATTAAAAAAAAAAAAAGAGATCAATGTTCTACTTTTGTCCACCTTGACAATCATCCCTTTGTAAATATGATCGAGAAATGGGGACGCCATGGGTTTTGAAGTGCTGTATGAAACTCATGAACATTTACCTATGACTAGCAGACAGTGTGTAAGATTTGTTATTTTTCATTATTTCATACCCAGTGTGAAGCATTGGGAAAACATAATGTGCCCATGGTGATTTGAATGCAGACCCGCAGGTAGAGAAAGATGCATTGCAATCATCTACACTTGTGCATTCAAATTGATAAATTAATTTACTTAATAATGTTCTTTTGACTAAATCATTAAAAAAAAATCATTGAATGTTTCATATCATATATATTGTATTTCTACTATAAATATCAACGAAGCTATTCAATTTATCCTCGATTCCATTCTTAAATGTGAAATATTTGCGAACATTTTCTCCACATAAAAAAGTTCATTGTCAGATGTTGTTGCTTACACTATTTAGAGAAATTTAAAATTCATTATCATTCATTTATCGTTAAAAGACTGAAACCAAAAGAAGAAACAAAAAGTGGTAAAAAGAGAATTTCAAGAAACTGTGAAAGTAGTGAATATTATTGTATTTAATTATAAAATCAAAATTGTTTTGTTAAAATAAAAAATGTAAATGTGCTTATCTAACTTTACATCTACACCAGGTCATTGGCAGGCAGCATCCTTGCCACACTATATCTTTCTCAACTCCCTAGGGAGCATATAACACATCGCTACAGTAGCGCAGACGTGCCAATCAACCACATTAGCATTCACTCGCCTGATCTGTACCTATTTAACGTGTAGGTACCACGAAGCAGTGTGCAACCTGTTAGAGGTAAGTTTGCTCAACAATAACAATACCCACCACCAGACCCATCCAGCAATAGAACCCACGACCTTCTGCACCCTAGTCCAATTGTTTCCATTCACAATGAAATAACTTGTAATAATTACTTTTGAGTTGAAGTAAAATTCACAGATTTTCATCATAATACGTGCTTAATTATGTACATACATATTATTAGAAATAATTTAAGAAATTAGTATATTTTTGTTTTAATTTGGTTTTGATTTTAACAGTTTGAATCGTCTTATGGGCCTTTATATGGGGTGGACTATTGGAAAGTTGGACCATAGAAACTCGTTATCTAAAATCTGTAGGTATAACAGTATATGTTTAAGATGGCAATATTTGAGCTAATCAAATGATATCTATTGATCATGCTGTTGAAGGAATATAATAGTAACCTCAAGAGTCAAGATGACAGATAATTTGAGATGACCAATACCAAGATAGCAAATTTCTACTGTATATGGAATATTTACACTGAACTTTATATGTAACTAACATTTGAATTTAAATAAAGGAAAGGTGAAAACACTGAGATGCCTCTTCTTTAGTCTTGATTTGAATGTATGATTTCAAAATGATTTCGAAAATACACAAAATTAGAATACATGATTATTTAGTGTCAAATGTTAATTGAAATTAATACTAAATATTTCTGTGGTATGATTTCAAAATGATATTGAAAATCCACAAAATTAGAATAAACGATTATTTAGTGTCAAATGTTAATTGAAATTAATACTAAATATTTCTGTGGTATGATTTCAAAATAATATTGAAAATCCACAAAATTAGAATAAACGATTATGTAGAAGCGATGAATGATTTTTGAATTTAATTCCAAATATTTCCGTGATATGATTCCATAATGACATTGAAAATCCACAAAATTAGAATAAAGGATTATGTAGAAGCTATGAATATTTTAATTTAATACCAAATATTTCAGTGGTATGATTCCAAAATGATATTGAAAACGCACAAAATAAGAATACATGATTATAAAGAAGATTGAGGATAAGATGACATTATTCGAAGTGAAACTGCAAGTGACAAGCAAGGCCAGGCTGATTCGGCTAAACGAGCGATGCAGCAGCAGAACTAACAGAACGTGATGGGGGCCACTCGTCACAATACAACCCCAAATATCACCCACGGAAACATAACACACGCTTCCTTTATAGTGTCGACTTGCAGTAATTTCATTTGACACGACATTGAGACATTGTACATAGATGATGATGGAATGGGAGAGCATCGAGATGTTAAATATCGATTAGAGACTATTTGTGTTTAGAGCAAGTGTTCCAGTTATGGGCAGTTTACAACGTGATCGTGATTCTGATGTAATTTTGTTCATAAACAATAAAAATATATGAAATATTTTACCAGATTATCAAAATATAGTCACTGTTCTATCATTTCACAATACTGGAGTACTAGCTTCTCTAAATAAGTACTAAAATTTCTAATTCTTGTTTTGGTGATTGTTTCCACCTGTTTACGTTTGACGTTTAAAACGTTGGTGTAGTTATGGGCAGGTTATATTGCAAAATGTCTCCTCGATTGAAAACACCACTCAACAGTTTATATGAATTATAGTTCCTAATATTCATGAGCAAATATGTATATTAAAACTTGTTTCATTAGTAAACATATAGCAAATTAATCTCAAGATTATTTCCTCTTGCTACGTGTTGTTATTATGTCAAACGTGCTCATTCCCGTGGAGATATACATAAATTAATAATCAACCCTATGTAGCGTGTGCCAGTAACTGGAACACTTACTCTAATTACAATGCTGCATTTCACATTCAGAAAAGAATTTGCAGGGTGCAAAACTTTAACATTAATAAACATATTGTATTAATTCTGAGTGCTTTAATGGCATCATTTACCATTTAACTTATTTAGGGTGACAAGGATGCTGCCAATGGCCTGGTGTGAATAATGTCAAGTTGACTGGGCATATGGATATTGACTACAAAATTCTCTATTTCCATTATATTTATTTCCTTGTTTTCAAACAGAAATTAACTACAAGAAAGCAAAATGGAAATGCGCACAAACTTGGGAAGAGGAAAGATTGAGTAACTATGTACAATGTTATACGCAGAGGAGAAATAATTAGCAAGTTGGGTATAGATAATTATCTATCAGGTTCAATATTTTTATATTAAGATCAAGTAGATTTTGATCGTTATACAAGAGTTGGCATTGTTTAAATAATTTAAATAGATAGTGAATATCTCACAGTTCAAATTTAATATAAACTTCTAGTTAAATGAAAAAGTATTTTGCATTTCACATGGGAATTCAATCATGTCTCAAAAGATTAATTTCTAAAAGCATAAAATAAATATACAGAAGGGTTCATTAAATTTCTACATAAATCTTTGAAAATGACGAGAAATTAAAATAAATTCTCTCAAAAATGCATTACAAAATTGAAAAACCGTATATATCATACTGTATGCCCCATTCTGTTTCAAAAGAAATTTCAAATTAGATCAGAGTCAGTCAAGAACATTTTAATCTACGTTTTTATTTCCTGAAGTGAGCTTGCAGAACATTTGTTGACAGTTTGAAAAAATACTAGAAAAGGACGAGTAGATATTTTATTTCACGAAACACCCCAATTATAAATAACTACAAGACCCAACACCTTCATTTTGAACAGCGAACGATTAAGTACAATAAAATACCTCTGAGCATAAAACATTAAAACTTTTGCCAATTTACCAATTCAAGACATATCATTGATAATGAATTTGATTGTCAAAGTATTAACTAGAAAAGAATATATACGTAGTTTTGGTATACAGGAAACAACAATAATTATGATAAAGATATGTATAATCAAACATGTGAAAAATATATTTCTACTGTAATAAGTGATCATGAAAAAATTGAAAAATGAAAATACATTTTGTAAATATTTCTTCTTTCAGGAGCTAAAGGAAAAGTAGTAGATTTAACTATTTTCACATATGAAAGCTCCTTACTACTTTAATTCAAAATGTTAATATTTACACTAATCTAACATTATTTCATAGATTAGGCGTTAATTTACAAATAGAAACATTTACAACACTCTTCAATTTCCAAGTTTAAATTGCACACATTTCAAATTCTGACTCCTACACACAGGAGTGTGAAACGTTGCTTTAAATTTGAAAATGAAAATGTACTTTGCATTTCACATAGGAATTCAATCATGTCTCAAAAGATTAACTTCTAAAAGCACACAAATAAATATACAGTTCATCAGAAAAAATTTCTAATCGTTAAAAGTGACCAGAAATCAAAATAAATCCTTTAAAAAATGTACTACAAAAAATATTGCACAATAATGAACAATTCGATTTGGTGCAAATACAACACAAATGTACCAATAAAGGCACCATGTAAAAAATGAGATTCTTCATAAAAAGATTAAAAAAGTATCACAGGTTTAGCATCGCTTGCCACCAATAATCCAGAAGTAATGATTGCAACTCATACGAGTATGTTCATCAGTGTATCAGATGATCGTGAAAGTAGTCCAAAGGAAAAGGATCTGATTAGACTTTGCACTTTATAATATATCAAGTCAATGAATAACATATTCCGAGGCAGAAAACACTGTATTTGCTTATGATTTACATCATTACACCAAATTATTAAAAACCAAACCAATAGAGTATTTTGATGTAAAAAAAAAATAATAATTAGAGTATTTAAAGTATTTAGATGCTTAAATGATTCCAGCATTAAATCACCACGAAATCACCAATCCAAGGAAGAAATCACCAGATTATCATTAACAACGCAACAGGGTATTCCGGTGCAAAAATGTGTGATTTGCATATAAAATGCTTAAATGATTCCAGCAGAATCAAATCCCCACAAAATCACGATTTCATCTCATCCCAGCACATTCATCAGTGTACCAAATTATCATGAAAAATAATCCAAAGGGAAAGATCTGATTATAAAGTTTGCACTCAATCATATTCCGATGCAAAAAAAACACACGAAATTTGCATACCCAAATGATTCCACTATCAAAAATCCCCACGAAGAAATCACGACGAATCCGACGAAGAAGACCAAGTTGATCAAAAAGTCTACTTACTCCGCACTTGCGTCTGCTGCTGCTGCGTTGTCGCCGTTTGCTCCTCTCCCTCTCCCTGGTTCGGTTTGCGCACTCGCTCATCCTCCTCCTCCTCTTGACCGCGAGGTGCTGACCGGCGGTCACTCTCCGCATCATCATCGACCTCATCGTAGCTCTCGGCGTCTGCCTGCACGATGTCCATGTCACTGAGCCGCAGCTCGTGTGGCACCGAGAACAAGTTCTGCTGGACGGGGAATCCGCACCCCCCGTCCGGCATCGATACGTCTCCAGCGTCCGACCGGAGCGTGCTGTCCAGGTCGGAAAACGTGTCGTCGAACATCTGAAGCTCGGCCGCGTCGATCCGGACTTCGTGCACGCTCGTGTCCAGATCCATGGCTGCTGCGAAGTCCGGATCGCCGGTGTTGTTGTTGTCACGGCCGCCGCATACGTCGACGGAGCGTGGCTGTGGTCGGAGCGGAGCCGCGGAATAGTCTCGCCCGCCACACACGTCAAAGTCGGCGTTTTCGGTGTTTTTGGCTTGTGTTGGTGGACGTTTGAGGGATGATGGGTGTTTGGAGGATGGACCGATGTCCTCTCCGGATTGTTCGAGGGTGTTGTCATCATCGTCCCCGGGGGGTCCTCGGGCCGGCTGTTGGGACGACGGGGCCTTGGTGGGGCTTGGGGTCGGGGTGAAGTGAAGCACGGATGATGACAGGTCTGGAAACAGCAAGGGGCATTTTGTACTTGTGGTAATGTAGAATTGTGATACGAGGATTTGTTTTTGTTTTTTATTTACAAGTTGATATTAACGAAAAGTTGCATAGATCCCATGCGGCATTTTGAACTCTTGTTGATGTAAAATTACAATACGGGGCCTTCTTTTTTTAAATTTACGTATTGAGGTTAAGCAAAAGTTATGTATACCCCTTCACTAGAGTCTTTATCAAAGGCAAAATAAACATGCGTAAAGAATAAGAAAAAATCACAATAACTATGAACAAATACGGAGAAAAATTAAGACCTTTAAGCAAAATAAGACTTTCTAATAGCTATCATTTTCGCTAAAAACAAAGACATAAGACTGTTTAAGGATCCAGGGACAAATCTCACCTTGCATGCCGTCTATGGGCAGGATCCCGAGAGACGAGCGGTTGAGAGCCTCAGGACTGTGCCCAAACAGAGGCGGCCGCGGGGTGTCGTCCAGTCTGCAGGTAAGATGGTTCGTTACCCAATGATGGTTCATTACTGGTAGAACTTAGTACATAAATATAAACTTCAATTATATTTCAACAACCATGCCAATATCAAGCATGTAATTCTGATCCTCTATCTCTATTTTGAAAAGTTTCGTCAAAGAAGTAATATGTTATACTTTCAGTTATTTTTCACTTCTCATGATAGAGACTTCAATTAATAAAAATAAGTAAATAAGTTGAACCCATGCAGGTATTAAATGCAAACATAGACGGCCAACTTCAATATACATTGTACATGTACATTATGCTGTCCATAAACAACATACAAAGTGTCTGCTCAATCAATATGTTGTATCTGAGACTTACAAGGCTCTTTTGCACCACAAAAGAAAACAATAACTTATTACAAATGGTGCATTTCCTTAAAACTATTGTTCACACCTTTCGTTGCAGAAATTTTCAACCAATGTGTAATTCAAACAGTTCTCCATAGTTTTGTTTTCATTCGCTTCTTTTTTTAACTTATTATAAACCAAAATTAACTGTTAAGCTGTCCAAGTGTCTGAGGGTTATGTGGTGAACTATCTGCACAGCCGACTATTTATAAGGTAACACAGGTCCTGTTAATCCCACCCACAGGAAAAATTTCCGTGTAATTAATGATTTAGTCACGGTCATAATTTCTGGGCCCCTAAAATGTCAATAATGATGAACCGGACATAAAGAAATACCAACCACCGGGTGAAAAGATGTGCCTTTAGACTTTTCTTTAATAGATAAAAACAACACAAGGACATTTTTATGAGTCACTGTCATATGGTTTCCTCAAATTACAAAGTCTCTTTTAAGGCAAGATGTTAATGTGTCAAATAAACTGCCAATTTCAGCAAGTTGTTTTAAACAATTTTTATGTTTGATGAAAAAACCTAGAAATGTTTATTCAGAAAACAGGTATTCAAAGAAAGTCAATGATCGTTCTAATAATGACTTGATTGCTGAAAATTATAGACAAACCTGAAACCCGATGAACTTTTCTGTTTGCAAATGATTTCATATACTTTACTAACCAAACACAAGGAAGCGTTTGTCAAAGATACATTGACTATATTGTGTAACAAAATGACTTGTGTACTTTGAGTATTTACTATGACATAAAGAGCACCAACACAGAAGAATTCATTAAATTCCTGTGTACTCAAAAATGTCTTATCATCATATACATGTACTTCAAATAAAAAAGTTCAGTGATATCATCAAGTCATATGAAAACGTCTTTAAAAAATCCCCAACCACTTTCTTTAAACATAGGATGTGGTTAAGAAAATGATTTAATGAGATTTAGCAGACACAGGCATGGTTTTAGCATGAAATCAGTGGCTTACTTTTCAGTGCATTTGAATTAAAACATTTTTTTAATAATTTTATACATTCTCAGATTAAATTCCATTTTAATTGCATAGGTCGACTGGTAACAATTTGTTTAAGATTTAAAAATAACTTTATATTCATAATGTTGATGCATGTTTGTAGACCTTCTTAAACAAATGATGATTTAATTTCCATTTACAAATGGCAAGAGTGCTGGACTGTCGTATGGATAAAGAATTTTGTTCTACAATTTAAGGGCCACTATTTTAAAGGTTATATTACATTTCTTAAAAATTACTCTTATAATTGTCTGTTGTGCCTAAGATAATATCATCTTTAGAGCCAAATCACAGACTTCTGTCATTTTTGAATGGAATTCCAAAAACATTGACTCATAAAATATATATGTATGAAAAAAACAAGCCCTGACCCAATGTCATCTCAAACAAACTTCTTCTTATGAATAGATTTCTAAAAAATTAACTCTTACAATAGTCTTTCCCTAAAAAAAATATCACCTTCATACCCAAATCTCCATCTACTTTACTTTTTTTTTCAAAATATACGTATATCTCAATTCAATTTTACTTCTATTATATTTTCTACCTATCTGCAATCTTTCATTTACCTATTTGTAGTATTAATATATACCTTAAATTCTCAGTTTAGACTACATTTTGATTGATTAATTTTTATTTATTTTGAAATTACACAGCACTAAAAAGAAATATAAGAACAATAATATGAGACCAAGTGCTATTCACCAAAGAAAGATACTTTTAAGTGAATATGCCTGTGATAAACGAAATAAACGAGAAAAAAAACCTCCCTCACCCGACGTCGTCTGCCTCCTCCCCGCCGAGCCTCCGCTCCAGGTCACAGAAGCGCCTCAGGCTCTCATCATCCTCCGCGGTGTCGCCGCCGTCGGCCTGCAGGTGGCGCTCGTCCAGGTACGAGCCGCGGGCGCCCGAGGACAGGGACGCCTCCAGCAGTCTGGCGAGGGTCAGGACATGGTTTTATTATTGTAAAATTGAGTGTATCTGGTATGCAGCATAAGGTCTCATTTCGTAATATATTTTCTTTCTCACTGCTTTATTTATCCAATAAACAAATTAAAGTAACACAATATCTAACTAGTTTCGAGATCTCCAGATCTGTCACTATTCAGTTTGCTACATCCCATGCGCATTCTGGCGTGATGAATACTAGGCCATCTTTGCCCAAAGTAGTACAGTACTGAAATATCAGGTTGTTCACCCTTAATAGAAGATTTAAAAGTACTATTTTCTAATGACCTTATAGTAGATACAGGGAGTTTGTTCCAAAGTTGTATTGCCCTTGGGAAAAATGACCTTTTATAGTTTTCTACTCTACATAGTGGGGTCCTTATATTATCATTGTTTCGTAAAGTATAATTGTTTCGTTGGTTTAGAACTTGGAGTATCTCTGTCAAGTAGGATGGAGCCTCACCACGTTGTATTTTGTAAAACATAACAAGTGTGGCAATCTCAATGCGCTTGCTCATTGAAGAACCACCATATTCAGTATTGATAATAATATTTGATCTTGCTGTTGCTCCAGTGACCAAGCGCATAGCATCTACATTGTATATGGATAGATTCTAACTTAGCAAACCAAAAGGTTTTACAAGTCAATACGAGCGAAGGAGTGGTTAATACTGACAATGTGCGTGGCGCCTAGATAGGAAGTAAAACAGAAGCGTGGATTCAGACATAATTTGCAAGGCTATAACATCATATTAACATTAGCTAAAGTGCCATTTGATTTGCCCTTTATCAGCACCCGCAGAGCATTTGAATTAAATA
>CM032661.1:42519431-42529992 GCA_019095985.1 Streblospio benedicti
GTGGTCATTGTGTGGTCATTACAAGTACAGCACTCAAGGTGTCGTCAGCTCGTCAATGGCGGCCATTCTTGGGGGTCGCACAGTGAATATTTAATTGCGTACATGTAGAACTCGTGGTATCCTATGTAAAACTGACACCTGGGGGTTATTTAATAGGTTATTCAACTATATGCAAGATCTTAGAGATAAGCCTCTTGTTGTCGAAGTTGGTATGTCAATGTTTTGGATGGGATGTTATTATTATTTCCTACATACGAACTGCTGACAGATTCCTATAGTGCTGTAGGCCTATGAAAGTCATAAACATATCGTCATATCCCACGGCTATATGCGAAATGGACAATGACTTGTACAGGCGGCAGTGTGAGTGATCAAGCCGTGGAAACCAATGATACCATGCAGAGCCAGCGATCGCGTCAAAAAAAAAGAGGAAAGAAGACCTCCGGCTATATTTATAACAATATAACAACGTATCACCGACCCGGGATCAGACAGTCACACATCATCAATGGTATCCCTCCCCCACCACCACTCCCTATAGGAAAACCCAGATTGTACAAATGTGCACTTCTTTCCGTATATACTACCCTAATGATAAACATTCTGTTATTGTTTCCATATACCCCGATCTCGTATACCCAGAGATTTCTCGGGATTGGTGCGCGCACCTGCTCTCATTGACATACAGGAACAGCGCTCTGTATGGCGAGTGATACCCCAACCTCCAATCAGAGGTCACTTTCGGTTGGTAAAGGGACATCTACTTGGAAGTTGCAAATACCCGTGAAATGACCTCCCTTTCAATTTGACGTAGGCCTCAATGATTCAGTTGTGTATCCAACTAGGTTGGTCTAGTTACTCTCAGTACAAGGGCTGTCTGGGGATTGGGGATAACAGGAAACTGTTATTTCCCAAACAAATTCTATTTTATTATTATCTTTACCTGGTGCAACAATACGACCTGTCACTTTGTAGTTATTCCAAATGGTGGTGGTCGTTACACATGTAGGTATATTGTAAAATGAACGTAAAGAGTACATAGGCAGAGGCGCAGGGGGCACGCGCCACTTCATTTTCCATAGGCAGATCGAGGGTGGGGGTGGGTGGGCGCAGGGAGCGCGCGCCCCTCCCTTTTGCCACCAAAATACTTCATTTTCATAGGGTTTTTCATAAAATCCAGTAAGTGCGCCCCCTCTTTTCCTTCAGTGCGCCTCCCCTTTTCCGAAATCCTGGATCTGCCTATGAGTTTCATAGGGTTTTTCATGAAATCCCTGAAGTGCGCCCCCCTCCCCCCTTTCTAAAAACCTCTATTTGTCATTGGAGTAGGACATTTGGGAAGTGGTAAGCATCTGAGGAAATCTGCAAAACAATTGGCAGTCAAAGCCAAACGACACAAAATAAAACTGTGCTAAAATAGCACGAAGACGTCATTGACTGCGCATGCGCGCTGGGAATCACTTTTACGGCCTTTCATGTGACGCGAGTTCATGCAAAATTCACCAGACTCAAGTTTATCCGCCAGCGTGCTTGTGATTCCGTGTGTTCACTGGGAACTGTACGGCACAGGTCATAATACAGTGCAACCTCTCTATTCAGGCCACTCTTCAAATTAAGTGGACTCAACGAGGAGGTGGTCTCTTAAATGGAGGTTAGCGACTAATCGTGTCTTTGTGAAGGTTTGGGACGTGCAAAATGGTATAGTTATAGCGGTGGTGTCTTGATGAAGGTGTCTGAATGGAAAGTTCTGCGGTATACGGTAATTCATGGCCTTTTGTGACGCGTGGGGGAGTAGTAAAGAGCGCACCCATCATTAAAGACACACGATAAACATGTTACAACGGCACGGGTCTCTATGGAGCGAGGTCTCGGCGTGCTCAGGTTTCTCCCTCAACACCCCGAGGTCTTGCTTCTGGAGGGTGGCGACAGTGCCTTCTACCCGCGGGTGTGGGTGTGAGGGAAGGGGGGGGGGGTGGGGGCTTCATGAGCATGCTATCTGGGTGACGTGTCGCGTGCGGCCAAAACCAGCACGAAACACGTCACGCACGTGGGTTTCCCGCAAACAAGATGGCGATCAGGACAAAAGTCGCCTGTTTATGTGAACATGTGAAAAGCAAACAAACTCCAACAGTCGGTTTCTCCGATCGTTGATGCATATTAGTGGGTCATTGAATGCAGCTTTCATTGTTATTGAGCCAATTAGTGGTTGTACACTCTAAAAGTAGCGTAGGCGGTCTATAAATGACCACTAAATACGCCCATTTGAACGCCTTTTGCTGCCATGGTTACACGTTTAGAATACGTTAGGTTAACCACCCTACTTTGTGGACGTTGGAAAGATGACAAATGTACTCATCCAAAACAATGAAATATACATTGAGGTGCAACAAAGAGAAGAATACGTTAATAGCTAGTTTTCAAATAATAACCGTTTCAGTCTGTAAGTCATATGATTATCATGTGAGTAAATGCACTCTCTACAGTCATTATAACAAAGTAAAGATCACTCTAACTCGCAATGATTCTCGTTTACAACCAGCAGACGATGCTACGCCTACGTCTATGCATAAATTATATAAGCTACCAGCCACCACAGCAAACATATACGGAGATGCGTTGATTATTCACATCCCCATACCAGAGTCAAACTTACGTACAACATTCACATTTTATAAAAAATTTGACATAGGGAGCCCATTACCTTCTGAGTCAGGGTATTCTATAATAGACGAAACACCTGCATTTCTCACCGTTCCGCCGTGTGTTTTTAAATATGTTTTAGTATATTCAAATTTGAAATCAACTTGCTTGTAAATTTACCACTGCAGCATTAATCCAGGAAACATTCTCAGCTAAACATTTTCATTGCTACTGTACCTAATGTAATGCATCTACTCTGGGGCAGTGATTTCATGAATGGCACACTTGATTTTAGGTGTGAGTGTAGGCGCCATACGCACTTTACACTGGATGTCAAATGTGCCATAAACTGATTAACTATCCGCTCATTCACGCCAACAGACTTTCATTTGATGTGATGTATGTTTAATGTCTGACAGTCGTTCATGTTCATCCCGATTTTCACTAATGCAATGACAGATCCATATTTTAAGGAGGGGGTCTGCTCTAATCATACTTGACACTCAGTGGATGACAACGTTAATGTTATTGTTTTGAACAACGATGCCGATGTCTACATTACAAAACGTTCCATTTCAATGTTCCAGATGATAAAGCTTACTAGTCTACAGGACTAGTAGGCCTATTGTAAAAAGTTACTAAACCTGCCACTTGTTCTGCATATACACACTGTGGCTATGATAAAAGATGGTTTTCTGGAGGACGAGTAGGCTAAGGTCTACAATACTCGTCCTTGCTGGTTTAATAAAAGTCTGGGACTAGCGGACGAGTAGTCTACTTATCTGGGACACTGCAGGATTTTAAAAGCACCACTTTAACAATGTTAGGGAACGATCATAAATAATGATACCGAGGGAGGGGGGGTCGTCCAAAAAGGTGGGGGTGGGGGGTCGTCCAACTTTTCTTTCCTTTTTTTTTTTTGGGGGGGGGGGGTCGCTGAACTTTTTTTTTATCATATTAAGCTATATTTTTTCAAATATTTTGTTTTAGCAATTGTCCAAATATGCAATGACTATGTGGAGGACTTTTTCTTTAGCGGAGGGGGGGGGGGTCACTCAACTTTTTAAAATGTTGATGGGGGGGGGGGTCGGTTAACTTTTTCTTTGAGCCCCAATAAATGGACGACCCCACCCCCACCCCGGTATCGTTATTTATGATCGTTCGCTCACCCGCCTTGGACGATGAGACATATGTAGCCTACAGATAGGCCTACAACATACATTGTACATAAAGCCAAAGCATTCTTGCAGGCCGCATTGCTGTAACCACTTACTCATACACCCCTCTCTGAGACTGTCACTTCCTGTCAATTGGCACTCGCGATATAACTGCAGAGCCACGAATGGTAGGGCTGTAACAGAGTGAACCACAATTGCGGATGGCATCTGCTCTCTGCTAGTTTTTTTTTTCTGGCAGAGAAAAGAATGTCTTCATTCAAACAGTCGTCGGTTCAGCTCAGCTTATACTAGGTGGAATATCATCACTGGCAGATGCAGTTATTGTTTAATGAAAAGGGGGTGATGGCACACCCACAGGATTTCATGGGTTTCATCCGCTTGAAAGCTCTTGGACATGCCAAATAGAAGAAAAAACAAAACAAAACAAAGCAAAAACAAACATGAAAAATATAACTTTTGTGGTGAAAAGAAAGGATTGAGAGACTTCCCCTGAGCCCACCTGAACCTGCCAATGATTTGTTTGAACACAGTCCGGCTTATTGTGTTCCACTTCAGTTTATAGGCCACATGGTGTTGCTGTAGTCGAAAGGTTAAGGTCCCGGGCCCCATAGGGATAGGAGAGTTGACCTCGTGGTCGGGGCTTACTACAATACAGCCTAGGTGCTCGTATTTACAAGTGTCACGTCTTCATAATTGATACACCTGTCAGTTGTAAGTCACCTGACAAGGTTGAGTACATTGTGGATTGCGGCTGGTATTTAGCAGGTGTCATTGTCAGTGGGGTTATGGTGGTTTGATGGCCTTTCTGAAAGGTTGAGTGCGCGGGGACATCTATTGTCTGTTGTCACCATATGGTGTACACTGTACACAAATGTACATCTGACTCACTCGCTGCTGTGGCCATGAATACTTGATTGATGGCTCTTTTCTTTGTGATCTCAGGCGTTCTAAATGCAAAGCAGGTTATTGTGAGTGTTTTGCTTCGTAAGTGTCTCATTGCTGGTACTTGAACCCACGACCACTGGTGTGCCTGACCCCTCCATGCCGCTATCTGGATATCGCCGTCAGCAAGGCACGGCCGTGAAAATTCGTGGGGGTTCAAGACAAGATCTCGAGAACATACTAATGCTTGTCACATAGAAATGTTTCCTATTCCATTAGTCGTAAGCGCTTCAAGACAAGGTTACCACTTGGCCAGTTTTTATTGTTGGGGAAGGAATACAAGATCCTCGCATAGTTAAGACCATCAAGAGTAGGTGGCAACTAGCCCAAGACATGGTCTTGGCATGCTTTTGACAAGGTTAGGGCCTGTACTCGTCCGGACATGGTCCCGAGAAACTTATTGCTGTTTTGGTCTGTGAACAGCCGACAACAGGGGTTGAACTTCAACTTTTTTTGTCTTGGCCAAATTCTGACATCCATGCCGAGACTTGATGGGACTAGCTAACAAGACTAGAAAAGGAGAAGGTTCAGAGAAGGTTCAGAGAAGGTCAGGACAACGAAAAATTGAGAAGTCTTAGCCTTGTCTTGGTGTGATTATACGACTAGTGGCGATGACGAAGTACCTAGGACGGGTGCAGTCATTATTGCGTAATGGTCCACAGTTAGAACGTTGACAGAGAATACTAGATACAGTTCTCCACAGGCTTTGAAAAAATGGGTCAATTCATGCGAGATTAATGTGGACATCAGTGGAATACTGGGTGGTGGACTATAATAAGGACCTCAGGCAGTGACCGAGTTTACAGTCACACCTCTACTCTGCGCCTGAGCCTGCATTTTATCCATCTACATACGTATTTTGGACACAACAGGTTATATTTTTACTGAATCCCCCATTTCCAGTGTTGTCGCGGGCTGGCATTGTGCCGCCTGACCAGCTGACAGCGACAGGTAGCTGGGTGGCACAATGGCTCCAGCTCTGAGTGGCAAGTTTTTCTTTAAAAAAAAACTGTCTGAAAAGAATCATAGAGCAAATGTTGTATCATTGGCCCCAGCATCATGGGAGGGGGAGGTGTACACATACATGGTCTATGCTTTACAAATACTATGCAACACACATTACTGCTACTATTACTAGTAATTTAGTGGTAATGGATATGTTATAGTGTTTGTAAATCGTAGTGCATGTATACTCCTCAATCTCCCATGACGCTGGGGTCCATGCGTTGTATATATAATTCACGAGCCCAGATCCTTGTCCTCGTGGTTACAGACCCGTTGAACTAGAGCTTAACCCCCCATGCAAGAGAAGGTAAAGCCGACTGTCTGGCTAAATATATGTGAATTAATGACATGAAACACCTACTATGGGGAAACCCTATGTTGATCCATGCTATACTGCAGTTTACTCAAAGATCAAGTTGGATCAAGGAAGATCAAGGTAGTGATAGAAATAGTATTGCAGAAATTACTCAGAAAATCTGTTCTTAATTGACACTGGATTACCAATTATTTCAGTGCACATTGACGTGGATACTTTTAATTGCATTGGGTACCATATTGTAAACGCCCGATAGGATGGATTCTCACCACGACGTCAACAAGAAAGATAAGGACGGTAACACACAGCTCCATAGAGCAGTAAAAGCGGCAAATTGGGAAAAGGTTGCGAATCTGCTAGAAAGAAATGCCGATATCAACCTGATAAATGATAGGGGGGAGACCGCATTATATATCGCCGTCATACCTATTTACGAAAGCCCCGTAGAAATCATCACCCAGCTGATGTCTCCACAAACCGTCAACATACCCGATAAAGATGGATATACTGTGCTCCATACGGCTATAATAGGGGAAAGATGGGAAGTGCTGAGAGTTCTACTGGAGCACGGGGATGTCAACTTGTGTACTAACAA
The DNA here is from genome assembly GCA_019095985.1 of Streblospio benedicti. NCBI lineage: Eukaryota > Metazoa > Annelida > Polychaeta > Spionida > Spionidae > Streblospio > Streblospio benedicti. Next base: position 42,526,105 of record CM032661.1, read on the forward strand.
GAAAAAAGAAACACCCCTACATTTAGCTGTCCGCTTCCGTACCCCAGCTGATATTATCAGAAGGCTGATTTCCAGCACCAACTACAAAATGCGCAATACAAATGGCAAAACGCCTCTCTGCGGGGCGCTGAGATACAAGAGACATGACCTGGTGCCAATTCTTCTGCAGCACGGGGGCAACCCCTTCGTGCACGGCCTCTTGAAAGAGCCTCCGATGCCCCATCCTCTACAGTTCCTGTGCATCACAACCATCAGGAGCTGCATGCCGGTCAAGTCTGATGAGGCGTTTGAAGCTCTCAGACTTCATCCAGTGCTTCTTCCTGAGCTCAAGCTGAAACCGCTGGCGGATGAGATTGTTAAAAGGTAGCCTTTGTCAAGGCCCAGAATATCATTCAAAAAGATTATTGAAACTTGCGACCATTGCACTCAGAAACACACACAGTCTAAATGTCTCAGCCTCGCGAGATGATATTCAGGGGACATTTAAACTCCAGGCTGTTAGAGGCTGTTAGAGTCAGTCACTGGTAGGTGCATTTCTTTAATGAATGGTGATGGCACACCCACAGGATTTCATGGGTTTCATCCGTTTGAAAGCTCTTGGACATGCAAAAAAAACGAACAATACAAAAGAAAGAAAGAAACAAGCAAACATGAAAAGTAAAAGTTCTGGGGTGAAAAAAAAAAAGAATTGAGAGACTTCCCCTGACCCCACCTCAATCTGCCAATTCTTTTCATGAACACAGCCCGGTCCAATTTGTTCCACTTCAGCATACAGACAATATGGTGTTGCTGTAGTTAGTCGAAAGGTTAAGGTCCCGGACCCCATAGGTGTTGTATAAGAGATTGGACCTGGTGGTCGGGGCTGACAATAATACTTGGAGTCCAGGTGCTAGCATTTACAAGAGTCACGTCTGTCAGTTGTCAGTCACCTGACAAGGTTGAGTATCATTGTGGATTGCAACTGGTATTTAGCGGACGTCATTGTCAGTGGGGTTATGGTGGTTTGACGGCCTCGCTGCAAGGTTGAGAGGGTGAGGACAACTGTCGTCTGTTGTCACCATGGTGTACACTGTACACAAATGCACATCTGACTCACTGCTGGGGCCATGAATACTTGATTGATGGCTCTTTTCTGTTTGATGACACGCATTCTATATGGCAAAGCAGGTTGCTGTGGGTGTTCCACCAAAAAGAATCGTGGTGTCTCATTGCTGGGACTCGAACCCACGACCACTGTTGTGCCTGAGCCCTCCATGCCGCTATCTGGATATCGTAGTGAGCAAGGCACGAAAATGAAAATTTATCTAGGCCCCCAGACAAGGTCTAGAGAATATGCTTGTCACATAGAAATATGTCCCATTCCATTAGTCGTAGATCTAGACCTAATCTTTTCAAGACAAGGTTTGGACAAACTGTCGTTGTTGTGACCTTCTAAACAATAGAAGGAAGACACTGTCAAGACCAACAAGACTACGTTAAGATTAGCCCAAGACATCGTCTTGACATGGGTTTGACATGGTTAGGGCATCATGGCCCGGAGAAAATTATTGTTGTTTTGGTCAGCCCGACGGAAAGGGTTGAAGGAGTGTAACCCCAACTTTTTCGTCTTGGCCAAAGTCTGGCATCCATGGGGACGTTTTGCTGAGACTTGATTGGGGCTACCTCCCGACTAACAAGACTTGAAAAGGATAAGGTTCAGACAAGGTTAAGAGAAGGTCAGGTCAACGAAAAATTGGTAAGTCGTAGCCTGGTCTTGGTGTGATTATACGACTAGTGGACTGGGGGTGATGCCGAAGTAACCAGGACGGGCGCAGTCATCCTTGAGCAATGATCCACGGTTAGAACGTTTACAGATAATACCAGATACAGTTCCCCACAAGCTTTAGAAAAAATGCTCAATTCATGCGAGGGGAATGTGGACATTGGTGGAATACTGGGTGGTGGACTATAAGTATAGCTAGGAATCATGGGAAATAAATAGACAAACAAAACAAGCACGTGGCTGTTTTGCACATGCATGAAGCTTTTTCGCTGTCTCCATAGAAATATTTCAGTACGATTTTTACCTACGTGGTGTCAGTCTCAATCAGCGAAAGCTCTGTGATGCTACGGCGTGGCAGAAAGAAACGATAAAGGCTGATACTATTTGTCTATTTTTTCCCAGAATGCACGTGTTTGTAGCCACTTGCTGGCTTTAGACAGGAACTACGACCGCATCCTAAATATTTCTATTAGAAAATAAGTGTATATGCTCAGTCATAATACTGCAGTTTACTTTACTAAAGATCAAGGCAGATCAAGGGAGCAGTATTGCAGAAAGTACTCATAAAATCCGTCCTTTACACTGGAGTCAGTAACCGAGTTTACAGGCAGATTTAACACAGGTATAATAGTCTTCACGGGTCACACCCTCTGCTCTGTGACTGGACCTGCATTTTATCCATCTACAGGTGTATTTTGGACACAACAGGCTACATTTTTAATGAATCCACCATTTCCGGTGTTGTCGCGGGCTGGCATTGTGCCGCCTGACGGCAGCGACAGGTAGCTGGGTGGCACAATGGCTCCAGCTCTGAGTGGCAAGTTTTTCTTTAAAAAAAAGCTGTCTGAAAAGAATCATGGAGCAAATGTTGTATCATGGGCCCCAGCATCATGGGAGGGGGAGGTGTACACACACATGTACTACTATGCTTTACAAACACTATGCAACACACATTACTACTACTATTACTAGTAATTTAGTGGTAATGCGTATGGTATAGTGCTTGTAAATTGTAGTTCATGTATTGTATACCCCCGCCCCCTCCCATGATGGTGGGGTCCATGCGTTGTATAGCACATATAATTCACGAGTCCAGATCCCTGTCCTCTTGGTCACAGGCCTGTGTAACTAGAGCTTAACCCCCCACGTTACCAGGCCTACCAAACCGTCTGCTAAGCTTACTCGGATGTTTTCGTTACTTCTTAATGCAATTATTATTTTTTCAATTGCCACACATGTATCAAATCCTCAGATCAAAACAACCTAGTGTTTGCATTTAACGTAACTTCGTTTCCATAGCACCAATAGATATAAGTCAAAATGCACAAAAAAGGAACAGGAAACCCATTCCATGGAGGTTTTCACGTAGAGTAATTATTCATGTATTAATTATGCAATAATATGCCTAACCTCTGTCATTAAAGACTGGTATAAACGTTTATATTCATCACCTATACAAGACTCTAGATTATAGAGATTAACAGTGATGCATGTTCGCGATACTCATAGGTGATTTTCAATCTCAGTCTGCAAATAGAAATCACAACGTCTAATTATTTTTTAAACCAATTGAATTAAGAACATATAATGCATTTGTACACTGCCAAATATAAACCTCATTATTTTGAAACCTATAGCTTTAAAACGTATTTCAATTAGTATTAGTGTTCCTAAATTACTTAAACACAAAACACCGCATGACATCATTTTAAAACTATGCTGATTCAATTTTACTTACCGTAATATGTGTCAATGTTAAAAAAAAAAAAAAAATGCAAAGCCCCAAACTATGAAGAAATACATTATTCATTATCCATGTTTTAACTATTCATATAATGTGTTTCACGCAGTAAGGCCATTCACAAGCTGCAATAGTGGTTTAATTGTTGAGTTTTAACAGTTTTTTATGGTTTAATTCAATGGATCCGTTTGCCCACTTTAGTCTATTACAGTTTTGTTATACTTCATGTCAAATAAAATATAATTGCATGATAATGAACACACGTGTTTCATATCCATGTTGCAGCGCATTTGCTTCCACTAACATAATTTTAGAAATGCCAATTTTTCATGACGTCATGGGGAAAAACCCTATGAACATTTTGATAGATGCAGTTTACGGTAAC
>CM032661.1:42530092-42542285 GCA_019095985.1 Streblospio benedicti
GATCAAGGACGATCAAGGAATATCGAGGAAGGGATAGAAATATCGAAGCAGTATTGCAGAAATTACTTACAAAATCCGTCCTTGACAGTGGATTACCGATATTATCAGTTCACATTGATGTTAATACTTTTTAACCATATTAATATAAAAGCCCAAAAGGATGGATTCTCGCCGCAACGCCAACAAGAAGTATAAGGACGGCAACACACGCCTCCATACAGCAGTAAGAGAGGCAAACTGGGAAAAGGTTAAGGATCTACTAAAAATGAAGGCTGATATCAACTTGACAAATGACAGGCGGGAGACCCCGTTATATATCGCCGTCACACGTATTGTAGAAAGCCCAGTAAAAGTGATCTCCCAGCTGATGTCTCCACAAAACGTCAACATCCAAGATAAAGATGGATATACCGTAATTCATACAGCTATAATAGGGGAAAGATGGGAAGTGCTCAGAGTTCTACTGGAGCACGGGGATGTCAACTTGTGTACTAACAAGAAAAAAGAAACACCCCTACATTTAGCTGTCCACTCCCGTACACCAGCCGATATTCTCATAAGGTTGATTTCCCGCACCAATTACAAAATGCGGAATAAAAATGGCAATACGCCTCTTTGCGAGGCGCTAAGAAACAAGAGACAGGATCTGGTGCCTATACTTCTCCAGCACGGCGGCAACCCCTTCGTGCACGGCCTCTTGAAAGAGCCACAGAAGCCACATTCCCTACAATGGCTGAGCGTCGTGGCCATCAGGAGAAAAATGCCGGTCAAGACCGATGAGGCGTTTGAAGGACTGATGAATCATGGTCTTCCTCCAGTGCTTCTTCCTGAGCTCAAGCTGAAGCCGCTGGCGGATGAGATTGTTAAAGGAAATCGAGCGTAAATGTTTGTAACATTCAGAAAATGTTTACGAAATGAGTGTAGCGAAGCATCAACACGTCTGTTTTGACTCTAGTCAATTCTACTCTCACTCTTCTGCCAAGCAAGCTCCTGCCACTGTATTGACATAGCTGAAGAGACATCTTCCATTTTACTATATCAAGTGGCCCTAACGGGACTCGAACACACGACCCCAAGGTTGTGAGACCAGAATGATACCATCATCCCAAGCAGCGTCAATACAGTGGCAGGAGCTTGCTTGGCAGAAGAGTGAGAGTAGAATTGAATACACAAGCAAACTTGGGAAAAAATATACAGTTACTCTGGTCAATACTTTCTTATATGGTACTCATGCTTATCAATAAAATACTTAAAATTACAACGCAGTGTTGTTTTTTGTTTTTTGTATTTCAAGTAAAGCCTTTAAAATAATTGACTTTTGTTCTGCACAAACCTTATCAAATAGCGAAATTTAGTCAGCAAAACTGAAACATGTATCCTTCTGTGAGATAACCAGCCACCATGTATGATGCACCACGTGCTCTTTTCAACCTTTGTCCCATTATCCACAAATTCCACATCCCTCTTCAGTGCAAAACATTAGAAAATAGACTGCTGTGTGGACACTCATTTCACATGCAGAATGACTCGGCTTATAAAACTAATGTAAAATATCATGGCATTCTAATGGAAATGAAGTCAACATTAGAGCTGTTTAAGATAAAGCAGCCAGACATGCCTGGAGACTCGTAGACTCTTGTCACGGAGATTATTTAGGCCTTTCTGGTGGCGATATCTGACGCAAATTATATCTATGCACTTAATGTCAGTATCCATGCATCACTTTTATGTGTTTAGTTTTTGATAATATAATTTTATTCTTCTCCCTCTATTTCTGTTTTCTATAAGCAAGCTCCTACTAATCTCCACAACAATACACTAGATCCTACTAATCAAATGTACTGACATAGCTGAATATACGTTTTACAATCTTAAGCTTCCATTTGAATATATAAAATGGCCCTAACGGGACTCGAACCCAAGACCCCAAAGTCTTCAGCTATGTTGATACAATGGTAGGAGCTTGCTTGTCGGGGAAAATAGAGAGAGAAAGATAGAAGAGGGAGAAGAATAAAATTGAATCTACCAGCAACCTTGGGAAAGCACATTTGATAATTTAGATATATGTAATTAGTTGTTAGACGTTAGACTCCAAGTCAAGTATAGAATGCACCACATAGTCTCTGTTGGCAGAACCGATTTTGAATGGCTGATGGCAAGGTATATATATATCTATAAAATTTGATAGATGATACCTTGCTGTGGCAAGATGGTACACGAGCCCCATCTTTCGGCCCCCTCATCTACAGAGTCGTGCTCCCATTAAACATTCCTCGGATTACATCAAACGGTACCCTCACAGAAAAAAAGGTTCTATACCCACGTCCCTCCTAAAACCCGGACACGCCCCAGATGTAAGTGTGGAAACTGAGATTGCCCACCAAAATGGCGAGAAATCGTCTGCCCACGCGGCGGCGTGGTCACCTACTGCACCGGCGCTTTGCATGCATAAATCGCATACCGCCATGGCGAAATTGCCGCGGGGATCATTCGCTTTACGGTTAGCGTTTCCGCAATAGCACGTTATGGTCGTGTTACGCTTTACGTCTGTCGTGTGGCGTGTTGATATGTCGTAAAAATCGGACACTTGCGGTGCAGATTTGTAGCTTTTACCGTCCGCACACACGATTCACGAATTTCCCGCATCGGGGATCTTGTGTACACACGGCGGGGGCTCGGGTGTCGGTAAAACTCGCACGCACGCACGCACACGGGCAGGCAGGTATGCACGCACAAGCAACGCATACAGCAGGTGGACAGGGGGCATAAATCACACGAAAGCGCACGCGCACGAACACGCGCACGAACACACGCACGAACACACGCACGAACACACGCACGCACACGCACGCACGCACTCATTGACTTGTGATCGGGACAGTTAGCAGGAGGTTGTTGAATCCGGCTGGTGTGATGGTGGTGGTGGTGATGTACATATCCAGTTTATACTTGGGTGGAGACGTGCTACTGGTCTTGGAAACATCACCCTGTGACAGCCCGTTTTCGTAGCCTTCATGGGTTTCGCACACAGGATTGAGAGCGTACGTGCAAAGCAGACAAAAACAACATACAAAATGAACTATTTGGTGGGGAAGCCCCACCTTCACCTGCCTATGTCATCATTTTCACGCCCTCACCATTCTGGAGCTAACACCCCCTCCACTTCAGCACTCGCACGCAGCGCACAATGGATTAATTTGCCTCTTTGTCGCTGCCATCTTAGTGTGGCAGGGATTGCCGGCCAGCAATAACCCCTTGTGGAGGTGTAGACGGCTGAGCCGACAGCTCAACAGCGGGGCAATTAATAGGTGAACACTGTACACGGAAAACCATCTAGCAGCTGATTGAGTGTCGCATGGGGAAACAAATTGCTTATGTTTAACGGAAGACAGGGACACGGATCATATTTCTGTGCATCAATCCTTATCGAATCAGACATTGTATCATCGCAATTATGTGCACTGTAGATTTTTTCTTCCCGTGTTCATTCGTAAGACTTCTTGATTAAAAGGTTAGCCCCCACTTCCCCACTAGTACTTAATAGGTCCACCTAAAAATACTATGACATACTAGCACCGACCATCCCCAGACTGACCTCACAATTCTCATCCAGCGTGTTTATCAGCAGGGGTAGTACAGAGAAACTCTAATTAAGACCAACTTTCCATTGAGACCGTCTCTATAAGAAGACCACACAGTCCCAAACCTTCTTAAAGCTACCAAAACGAACGTCTGTATAGAGACCACCTCTCCACTGAGACCACACTGGGCACAAAGGTGGTCCAAATAGAGAGGTTCTACTGTACATGTGGAAAGGTCAACCACGGGGAGTGTGTGCCGCGTGACCTTTGTGACAAAGACAGTCCCGGGTGCAAATAAACAACGTTTAACCATGGGGTTGACGTACGTTAGTTGGCTAACAGCAACACGACTGTTTTTCAAGCGTGCCACATTTGTAAATGCGGAGCCACAAGGAATGGGCATAAGGTAAATTAAGGTTCACAAGGGTCAAGGGTTAGCGATGATGTACACATTGTTCTCTTTTTCCCTCATCCCCCCGTCCCCCTAAGTAAAAAAAATGCTGCACCTTTGTCGAGCGTAACAAAATAGGCATCATCACTTACACAACTACAATTATATCATGTTAACAAGTGCGGTGAGCACCTTTTGAAAGATCTTTAAAGATTATGCTCAGTGGTCGACCAAGTGTGCTTGTAGAGAAGTAATATGATGTGTAATGGGCATTCTGAAAATATCTTTTAATTAAATAACGTATTGACGCATGTGGAGCAATTTAAATATCACGACATAAACAGCCATCTAGTAAGCATCAAAACACGTGAACGCAACAAATGTCAACCGAATGATTTTCGTCAGACGTAACTTGCACGGTGCACGTAAGAAGCCTCCTATCTCTGCCATGTTAATTATGACGTCTGCCGTTGTAAATCCACGGTACGTCACGTCTGCAAAAATCATTCGATTATGCAATATCACGTGACCTCGTGTTTTTTTGCTAACAAGATATTGTGGTATTTTTATAGGTGTAATATATAATTAAGGTGAAAAATATTAGTATTATTTTCCTTACTCTTCCAATGGAAGAGACATTGTTTATTGATCATGGAATTTACAGATCACTTTTATTTTTGACTGAGCATTATCTTTAAGTGACACTGCACCTTTTTGGGCCCACGAAGGTCCCTAAATGAAATGGTGGGTTAAAGGAGAATCAAGAAACTTCACGGCCCACTTCCTCTGCCCACCAACTACCACAAAGATAAAATGAATAGATAAAATAAAACATAATACAAGAATATATAAATAAATCTCAAAACCAGAGACACAACACAAGCAACTTGCAAAAGCCGCCTTTACATTCAGCAATGGCCCATGGGGGTTAAGAAAACATGAAACTGTTATGACAATATATCTAGCCCCATCCATATATATCCAATTTTTAGATCCCCACCCTCTCCGAAGAAAAATGAAAGATAAAACAAAATACTATCGATGCACCAGGCATATTTTAAGCCCCCCCCCCCCAGTTTCCCCCTCCCCTCTCCGCCAGGGTTGTGGTAAGCCCACCAATCTCCCCAGACATTTAATCAGCATACGCATGTAGTCCCACGAGTGCCTCTGTGTTGACATCCCCGGCGTGTCCTGTTATATAAAGTGGCTGAGCGATAAATCAGGTTGTACGTGCCGATAGGCACGTGGACAAGACACGTTACTTTGCTTATTGTTACGTGAGGCGCTTTCGCAGTGTATCTCAGAACTCTTAAAACAAACAAAAACAAACAAAGAAGCAAACAAACAAACAAACAAACAAACAAACAAACAAACAAACAAACAAAAGACATTGGCCAGCTCCAACCAACGTCTGCCGACCTATAGCAAGTATAAAGTGTGTACATTACATGGAACCTCTCTATGAAGACCAACTAGAGGACTGTCCTCGAATGCTCTTAATAGAGAGGTGGTCCCTGTATAGAGGATCGCGGTACATTCTTTATGAAAATTTCAGACCAGACCACGAAACATAAGAATCCGGTATGTCACATTGGCTGCTGTATTTAGATGGCAGCACTCTAACTGGTGTGGATTCTTCATCAAAGCAGTAACCGTTAAGCTCTTTCAACTGGGTTGCTTGGACTATACAATCCACAATGGTCTCAGGCAGACATCATATGGGCCTCGTGTGTTTCCGTAGATTCTATAGAATGGTTCAATAGTTGTACCGTATCATCATGCGCATATGCAATACATAACATGCCAGGGTTGATATTTCAAAGGTTGATCTTTCAAAGAAACTCCATACCTAGCCCCAATTGCACGTACGATCGGGTCGGTTTGCAGGCGCCAACTGCCACTGTGCAGTACATGTGGCGATGCAGTATTTGGCTAAGTCACCTGCGGTTATTACGTTCAACGTAACATTGCACCTGCTGCCTCTCTCTTGCAGACGAAGCCGCGGAGGCCCCGGGCAAGCGGTCCGGGTCGCGGGGCAAGCTCCAACCCGTGCCTTTCTACTGCAACAAACAGACGGCTTTCTGTCGCAACGGCGGCGTAGGCCCCAAGGTAAAGCACTGCTTGTTGTCATGGTCATAAGGAGATCCGGGGGGGGGGGGGCAGGGGCCACGCGCCCCACGTTTTCCTACCAAAATACATTATTTTCATGGAATCCTTTAAGTGCGCCCCCCCCCCACCTTTTTCCAAAAACCTGTATCTGCCATTGATGGTCCTTTGGGGGTGGGGGTCGGGAGGGAATACGATGTATAGAAAGACATTGGAGGGAAAGGGGGTGGGGGTGGAAGCAGCTTTTAAAAACCTTGAAGAGGGGTAGTATAAAAACTAGTCTTAATTTTGTGTGTGTGTGTGTGTACCTTGGAATTCTGGAGAGCACATTATATGTGGTACAGGAAGTAATTATATGGGCTTGTGCGCAACAGATTTTGGTGGGGACAGGGGTAGTGGCACGCCACACCAGCAGTGTAAATATAAATGTGGTGGTTTATAGTCGTGATTCTCTCGCGACTTTACATTTTACACCAGGTCCTTTGCACACTCAATGATAAGCAATTGATCATTATCTCATACTTGCACTGGCAGCACATGCACAATGCTAATCACTCATACAGGCACTCACTCACTCTTTAAAAAAAATGACCTGTACCTAATTAACCTAATTAACGCGTAGGTGCCACGGAGCTGTGTGCAACTAAATTTAGGTATGAGTTTGCTCAACACCCGCCACCAGATCCGTCCGGGAATCGAACCCACAACCTTCTGGTCACGAGTCCAGCTCCACTGAAGCACACACTATACAGAAGAACCTCCAATTAAGACCACCTCTATAATGAGACCACCTCTAAAACAAGACCACTTTTCACGGTCCCAATCCTTCATACATTTACCACAACTAACCTCAGTATAGAGACCACCCCTCTATTGAGACCACCCAAACACTGCTCCCAAAGGTGGTCCTAATAGAGAGGTCCTACTGTACCATATTGGTGCTGCAGGTGACGTTCAAGCGCGGGGGCGGCGGCAGCAAGGACACCAAGCCGGTGTGCGTGTGCCTGTGTCCCACCTACTCGCTCGGGCCGCAGTGCAAGACACCCCGTGACTGACTAGCCGGTGAGCGCAGTGACTAGTGCGTGTGTGTGTGTGTGTGTGTGTGTGTGTGTGTGTGTGTGTGTGTGTGTGTGTGTGTGTGTGTGTGTGTGTGTGTGTGTGTGTGTGTGTGTGTGTGTGTGTGTGTGTGTGTGTGCCTGTGTGTGTGCGCATGTGTGTGTGTGAGAGGGTTAAAAGCGGTTAAGAAATCCCACACCCCTAATTTCTTTGGCCTTATTTCCCACATACCTTATTTTTATGGCTTTTTTCCCCATATCCCACAATTGTTTTGGTGTTTATCCTACATCCCACTTCCATGATTTTCCATATCCCTCTTTTTGGGTCCTTTTTCCCACATCCCATTTTTTATGGGAAATTTTTCACCACATCCCACTTCTTTATAAACCCACCCCACTAGAATGATGCCTCTCAAGCAAAACAATTGTCCACGAACGCTAATTGTCACCCACATTTGAATGACCTGATGCTCTTTCTACTGTATACATTAGTCCATGAGCTAGGACACGTTTATCGGGATTAAGGAGTTCAATTATCCTGAATGAGTATTATGTTTTCAGAGCATACAAAACTCATTTCTGACAAAATACTGAAGATCACGGCTTCAGAAATTGTGCTCAAAGATGATGACGTTTTTCGAATAATACTCAGCTATTTTTAAAAACGTTTCAATCAACAGTAATTCATGAAAATTCCGCCATAGTTCATGAGATGAGCAAAAATGAAATAAATTGTAATTATTGGTGGAAATTTTCATACAATCTGACAAAAATACGGGACAAATTAGTCATTTTGAGAAAATTTGGTCCATTTTTATTTGTGGGTTTCTATATCCAAATGATATGCCTCATGTTCTCCCAAATTCAGTTAGGAACACAATTACAAATTTAGCAAAATTGAAATTTTGTTACCCCCTACAAACTTTCACTTTGAAGTTATGAATAAACTGCTTGCAATAATGAGATAACTGACGAAAAAAAAGAAATATTTGTTATTGGTAAAAATTTGCACGTATGTCTCTTTTTATTCTCTTGAACTTTACCTGAACTCATCGTTTTTGCCCATTGAATCATACAGATAGTACAAAAGTGTTAGACTTTAATGGTATCAAATGTATATATACACTTTTTCAACTAACTTTTGAGCTTGTTTTAAGCATACATGATAGCTTTCGATTCTCTCGGATCTTCGTCAGTCCGCCGCCTATTCGTCACGAGAATCTTGTGGTGTGACGACATTGGTGCGCAGGATGTTGTTGTAGATGACGGGTAGGTTGAGGGGCCCCATGTTTTTGTTTAGATTGGGCTTCAGGCGTCGGATGTAAACCGCCTCTCGGATCTTCCTCTAAAAGGTGTTCTGGTCCCAGTTGAGGATCTTGATGTTGTCCAGGCTTATGTGGTGGCTTTGTCTGTCAGATCTAAACAAGAACGTGAGGACCCTCGACCTACCCGCCATCTACAACATCAACATCGTCACACCACGAGATTCTCGTGACAAATAGGCGGCGGACTGACGAAGATCCGAGAGAATCGAAAGCTATCATGTATGCTTAAAACAAGCTCTAAAGTTAGTTGAAAAAAATGTATTTATGATTACAAACTTGAGCAGATTAGTATTCAACATAGACGGTATCAAATGTGTATAGCAGTGTCTAACCAGTAGCGCACACCGACTACACTCCTCCATTTACGTCAAAGTGCCACCAAACGAATTTTACACTTATGTCAGTTAAAGACATCATAAGTTGTGGGTTAGAGTACGATTGATTATATGGTTGTTGCCTTTATGACGTATATATACCAGTAGAAATGGACAAAACATAAATAACCCCGTGCTGTTTACTAATACCGTGTTTGAAGGAGTCTTTACAAGATACAAGAATTTTACTGGTCTCCGAACAGATACACTGTTAATGTAGAGCTATAATTGACACTGGTTGAGATACTATATTTGAGATACTATATTATACTAACATTGTCTCCCCGCCGCAGGCGCCCCACTAGCGGCCGCCGCCCCCGACCACGTCCCCAGCAGGCGCACCCGCGGAGGCTCACGCTGGCGGAGGTTCGTCAGACACTACTTCGGCAAATGAGGAGCAGGACAGTGTGCGGGGGGTTCACGTAGTGTTTGTGCTGATTGGTTGAGGTGGTTGCTACCATTTATCTGTTCGTGACCCTGGTGAGGTGTATGAAAGAATCTCTAAGACTGTGGATGGGGGTTCAACTTGAACTTCTAAGCGCTTGGGTAGTTTTTTGTTTTTGTTTTTAGGGGAGGGAGGAGGCTTGAAAATACGGGTTACAAGGCATCATGTTTTTTTTCATAACCCCCTCCCCATAGCCAGGATCTAATAAGTGGTAGCTCCATCAGTCAATTAATCACTTTAATAATGCACTGAGTAGTAAATAGAAATCATCATGTGAGTTCTGATTGCCTTGGTGTATGACGGACAAACGGGGGAAACCCTCTTCAAATTGTATACTATGTATATCTCTTATGTAATGTTTGTATTTTGCTGTTATCTGTGGCGCAAATTTTTTGTAGTAAACGAAGGATTTTTTTATATTCATCCACCATCTTTGATTTATTAATTGAAGACAATGTTTGCAACTGTTTGAAAGATGCGGGTCTCACTGGTAAACATCGAACACGTGATTTTGTTCAGTCTCTTCCACAGCCGCCCACTGACTTTCGGGGCAAGGCACTCAAGCAGTGGTGCCTCTGCCGACTATGACTGGAAGTGTTGTATCGCGTACGTTGATTGGTTATGCACTAGACTCAATCACTATTAAGAAGTGGGAACCGCAACAAAAAGCTTTGTCAATACATAAGAACTGCACCCCATAGCCAGTCTAAAGGCGTCTTGTGGAGTGATGGTTTCTTTTCCAACCATCACTCCAAATCAAAGATTTGACTCCTACCATGTAATTCATTATTATTTTATACAAGTAACTAAAGTACATGTTTCATCATTCACAACTGGAGTTATCAGCATTGTCGATTGGTCATCATCCAATGAACGCACGGATGGTAGGCGATCACTCATAGTTGGCAGTCCTTCTTAGTGAAGGAAGAGGGGCTGTGCAGGAGTCTAGATTGTGTTCTACTATTTCGTTTTGTGGTTACATTATTTTGTCCATGTGACTTATAATTTAAATAAAATATATAAATGAAATTGAAAAGTTATTATTATGTTTGTATTTTTGACAACTCTTGGTTATGACTATAAACGACTGTAGTAAAAGTAAGGAAATTGAACAGAACAAACACATAAAAAAGAAAGTAAAAAGACATGACATTATCAGCGAGGAGGTTAATTTTACTAGAAACAAAAGACACACAAATATAATAAATACAGCCCAAATACACTACTGTATATAAGAGTACGAGGTGGAGAGTGATGGTATCATTACAGCTTTTGTCAGGAAACAACAGAAACATGGTCGCCGCTGTCTCTGCAGCTTTTTTTAGACTTACCTTCACACTCCCAGACAAAACTGTACCTGGAAATGTAAATCTTCTTAAAGAGACATGCAAAGGGGACTTCCAAGGTATAATTAAACATTTTTTTACTCTGGAAAGATGTTTTGTACCCAAACATTTGGCGATGTCAATATTATTATTCTATCAGCCTTAATAAACATTGCGTACATGCAATTTTTGGCTTGAGGCGCACGAGTGATAAACGCTACAGTCCTGTTGTTAGTACAGAACCTTCCAAAGTCCATCAACTCGTTTTTCTCTCTGTTTTAATTTATTTATATTTTTCTATCAAACGCGTGTTTATGATTGTAAAATTGGAAGTTATTAGATGCAACACGTCAAGTATATAGAAAAATAAGATTATTAAGAGAAATTGTCTGAGGAGGTGGTTGCTGTTCATGTCCCTTTAAATTAAAAGAATAGTCTTGTGTGCCCTTCATGAATATCAGAATCAAATGTCCTGGTTTTCTGATACAAACACCACAAATGTAGGTGTAAATGGTACCTAAACCCAGTACTCAATTCAACTCAAGGCTATGACTCAATTCACCCCAAGAGCACTTATAAACTATACATACACATCCCCACACAAAAAAACATTCATGAAAACCTCGTGCTGCAACTGACATAGATATGTAGTCTGCATGCATGTGACCTTTAGTCTATATATGTAAGCTTTGAGTTACACACTGTGACACAAATCCTGTCTCACTCATCTTCTATTCGTCACATCGTGGTCATAGGTTGACAGATGTACATGTGCCCTCCCAACACTATTCTGAAAACCGTAAACTGCCAGTGACATTTCATGGTTTTCCCAGCTGCCTGTGCACACGGGGCTTTACATTTACAAATGAGATGGACATCCGGGTAAAGTCGCCATTCTAGACTTAGTAAAACATACACGTTTAGAATATCGTTATCGAGTATTCTACTCTCTCTTGTATTCCATGTATGTATTTTATGGGATTTTGTGCATAGAATATGAATCTTCAATTAGAAAAAAATAACCCACAAAAACAACAACACTTCCATCTGATACTCCTTTACAGTACTATACATGTGTATCACGCCGTAACCCGGGGTCCGTATAATTCCCGGGGTGCCGTTGAAATGCAAACCCCGGCATGTCGTAAACTATCTCTGGTAATGCCCCGTTTTCCCGTGATATTTCTGAATATCGGTCGTTGCTAAAAAGCAGACTGCCAAAAGTAATGACAGCCGTGCGCATTTTCGTTTTGTCACAATGTGCTAAGTTGGAAATCGAGTTTAAATAAATTAAGAATAAATAAGATGTTTCCTTTGTGACAAAACTTAAACATTTTGCGTATGAATATTAACAACATTTGATATCACATTAGCCTAACAGTTATAACGGCATGCCAGGGTATTGCTGTTGAAAAAAAAATAATTAGCTCAAAAATGATTTTTTTTTATTATTTTCGCGGGCCGGGGTATCACGGTAACCCGGGTTACGGCGTGGTGCATCACATGTGTATTTTGTCAGCTTTGAAGTCCTCTTATTTTCTCATTAAGTATAAATTTACAGTGCAATGGAAATGACAACAGAACTAATGCA
>CM032661.1:42551512-42565232 GCA_019095985.1 Streblospio benedicti
GGTTGCATTTATTATATGAGTTAGTAAACCATATTTCATACTGGTAGAAACATTGTTGACATTGGGCTATGGTTCAAAGCATTATTTGGAATAAACCAAGCCAATTGTCTTATCAGCAAAAGTTTATAAATCGAGCTGATAGGTTACACCATAATTCGCCAGAAAAAGCAAAGTCTAAGGATATCGATATGACACTCAATAGGATACCACCCAATAGTCATGAGACTGCCAACATTGCACGTATGTTTTGGTAGCCCTTGAAATATCTTGGCATTTTTGGCATTGAACGATACATCCATAGTGACCTGCTTTTTTAATTGTAAGCTTACTGGAATGCATGGTTTGTGATTATTACCAACACAAGGGCAACGTACATTGAAACATTTGTGTTTGAGACGGTATGTAAGATAGACACCTTTACTTCTTTTTTTAACTTAAGCACCTGTGTTTATTCTCATAAATTTCACAGAACATGGTTTATTTCATAATCAGAATCTATAAACTGGCTTATATTGTATCTGACAAGTCTGGTACAGAACTCAATGATACAAAATTGATAGATGGTATACATAGCTTCACTACTGACAGTAATTCCTCACATTATTGAACCTCAGTATTGTAATGGTCAAATCTTTTGTAAGCATTGGGCATTTACGTTTCAACCAAAAATGTTCATTGTCTCAGATTTTTTTGGCATTTTTTCACAGCTATTTTTATTGCTGCCAGATTACAGACATTTAAACAAATCATTTTTGTCATAATGATTAAGATCTTTCATTATATTTTTACTTATTTCATGTAAATTTTTCATGTTGAATGCAACCATGTTTACAGTAAAATATACCTCACGGTTTATTAAGATACAAACATGTAGTAGAACAAAGTACGCATGCCATCAATGCATAAGAGCCTCGTTGAAATATGTGACATAGTAAATGGTAAATTGCCACCTTTTCTACCATTACTTCAACATATTTACTGGCTGTTGAACCTGAATGCAGAATGTAGCAATGATAAAACATTTGACCATTAAATTAGGCCATTTATATTCTATCTTAATACTGGGTGATTCATCGCAACACTTGAAAATGCACTAGCAAAGACTTTGTGTGCATAAAAATGTCGACACCATATGACAACATGATATTCGTTTAGGCACAGACGTTGTATGTGGCCAAATGAACTATTGCCCAATGAATCTCAACATATATGAGGGGGGTATAATTATAGCGTTGATGAAAATCCATTCACCAACATTTTTTTGCCAAATCACCAGTCACCAATACATTTCATTCTCTTTCACCAATCCCCAGGAATTGTACTTTACTTATATGATGCCTATTCATTATTAATCCTCCTTAATACAAGGATTAATCTTATGGTGTATTGATTTCCATCAGTTTGATATGAAGAGTGTCATTCAGTGAAACATGTATCAACTAAGTAGTATGTGTACACGATTTTATCACATATGTAAAGTGAAGTTCATGTCTTGTGAGGGTACTTATTTTCTAACATGACTTAAAAGTTATGCTTAGTTCATGTATGAGATGCAGCTAGTATTAAGTAGGCATCCTATTTGCGTATGCCTAGAGATGTTCGCAAATGAAAAGCTCAGTGCCTAAATTGCCCCAAATTGCCACGTTCTCTAATCCCAGGTAACAGTGCAACATGTCTATTCTAACACACATATAAAGTGAAGTTAATATTATCCTATGAGGCCACTTATGTTCTAAAATTACTTAACAATTTCACTTATTTCATATATCCAATGCATCTAGTGTGAGCTGGGCATTCTCTTTGCATATACCTAGTGAAGTATTCTATACACGGGGAAGAACTTGATAAGTAATCCACTTCCTTCCTCCCCAGCCATTTATATTACTACTCATGTGTTTTTAAATATTTAGTGTTTTTACGATTATTATAAATTGCATAAATTTTATATCATTAATATTTTTGTACAAACGGCGAAAAATAAATAAATAAATAAATAAATAAATAAATAAATAAATAAATAAATAAATAAATGTCCTCAAAAGAAAAAACTCACTGTCTAACTCGCCACAACTTGCCACATTTGCATATCGTGCCCAATTCCAGCCTGTGATTGGACAGTTTCGAAAAATGTAGCCGGCAAGTAACCTCATGTGAAAAATGTCTACTACATCTGCTCCATATGCCCTAACAGACTTGACACACATACAAAAGTCACCAATGTTGTGTCTCTCTGTGTTTTAGGCCATGGCGTTGACGATCCAATGTGCAGAGCCACCAAACGTGGTCCTGTCGCGGATGTATGAAGATGACAAGTTCAAGGACCTGAGGATCATCACGGCAGATGACAGACTTGTTACTGCGCATGCGTGCGTGCTTGCTGCGGTCAGTGACCCCATAAAGGAGTCCTTGCGTGATGAAGACAAAACTAAAAGCAAATATACATATGAAGTGGACACTGTCGATTTTTGCACATGGAACCAGTTGTTGAGTCTAATATACTGTGGTAAAGTTCATCTAGAAAAAAGCGATGATATTTGTAACATGAGGAGGGCTGCCAGGCTTCTAGAATTACATGTCATTTTAAAAGACATTGATCGCTATTATTTGGAGCGTTTAGAAGAGGAGGATAAAGTGTCAGAGCTTAAAGAGAGTAGAACGGAAGTAAATGATGATAGTAGCAAAATATCAAATGTGAAGACAAATACTGAAACAGACAGCAAAAATGTATCAAACCGTGACATTAATGACCATATGAAAGGAAGCCAAAACACTACCGACAATGTAGGAAGAAAAGAGGGTACCCCACAGATAAATATTGCATCTGATTCTGAAACAACTTGGCAAAGTGAGCTTTCCATTCAACATTATATACCGAAAGACACTGAAAGTGAAACTGAAACTGAATCCCAAACACGGGAAACACAGTCCAGAGGTGGCAGAGAAAGGTCGTCAGCAAATCATATTTATGAAATTCAACAAACCAGAAAGCTTACAGAAACTTATGGTGTGGCAAGTCCGAGTCCTGCCAGCAGAAGCTCAATGGATTTAAATACCACTGTTAATTGTGAAAAGGAAAGGCCAGCATTAAAGCAAACTCCACGGAAGAATGTAAGTGATGAAAAGACTGGTTGTGACTACCTCGTTTCCTCATCCTCAAAGGGCAAAATAGTGAGAACAGGTATCAACACAGAACGAGGCAATCAGCACCGGTCGTTTGATAATACCATGAATTCTTATGGGGGAAATCAAAGCTCAACTCTGCATGAAGTCACCAAGTCGAATGAAATAATGAGTGAAGGTATCAATAAGGAACAAAGCAATCAACAAAGGTTTAATACTTCGATAATAATTGATTCTGATTCTGATAAGGAATCTCGAAGTTCAACTCAGCTTGAAGTTGTCAAGTCGAACGAAATCATGAGTGAAGCACAAATTACCAAGACATCATCATCAGAGCCAACAGTACTTTGCAATGAGACTACCAAATGCCCAACAGCTCAGAAAAGCCTTTTCCAGCGCATTTTTGAAGAAACTAATGCAAAATACAGGCCGAATAATGCAGAAAATAGAATGCAGTCATGTGATACCATGAGTTCCATTCATAATCTGCACATTGATGAGTCAGGTGATGCCTCGGTAGACATAAGTAATACTCTTGAAAACAAACCCAACCGCCCACCAGCAAGCACTGTTAGGGAGATGACTCTAGATAATAACAAAATCATGGCCACAAGCTTCAATACTATTGTTCCAGCATCTGATTTGCTAGCCAGAGCTGAAAAACATGAAACTAGTGAGCAGTATGGCTATTCAACATTCACAGTTTCTACGACAGCTTCCGAAAACAATGACAAGTTGGACAATAGCTCACAGCATGGTTATTCTTTGTTTAAAATTGGTTCAGACACAGACAGTCTTTCCACTGGTACAGAAAATGTCAAAGAAAAAAGGTCGTCAGCCGTTCATGAAAGCCAACTTGACAGAACGGTTGTAAGCAGTATCTCAGAAAACAACCAGAGTAAGAACCTATTAGGCAAGATTGAAACTTCAGGTAGATCAGGTAGCAACGCCACCAAATCTGCTGATGCCTCTGGGATCATGCCGTATAGAACGCTGCAACAAACAGCCAGTACCATCTCGCTTTTGAAGAACGGCTCATCTGAATCAATGAATATACCTAGTTCAAAGGTTCCTATCACTAGTTTTACCACATCTAATAGTGATAACATCACAGCTGACACTGGAAACCCCATCGGTAACAAATCTTTGATAGGCAGTCAGTTGAAGAGAAAGAGTGCTTGTGATAATAATGTTGGTTTTAAACGACCTGAAGTACCAATGAAACGAAGAACGACTATATCCTCAGAGGCTGAACCACCAAGTCAGTACAATAGCGACCAAGTGCACACGAGTAATCCACACATCAGCAAACATGAGTTGAAAACAACAAACGATAAACAAATGGATCATGGGAGTGACTCTTTAATGAGTGAATCATCTCGAGCTTCCCAGTTTTCGTTGTTGTGGTATGATGAAATGTCCCAGTCCTCTAATAACAGTTACTCTTCAAAGCTGTATACACACCGCTGCCGTACATGCGCTAAGGGATTTCGCACCCAAAAGGACTTGAAGATTCACCTGGGAAAATACAACCAAAGCATGCTTGAAGAAATTGCTCTCCAGTATTGTGCTCAGTGTGATGTGAACTTCCCAAATGTCCGCGCTTTTGTGGAACATTACAGAAGCCACAAGAAAGAAACATACGTATGCAAACAATGTCTGTATCACTTCTCAAATCACCACGCTCTCATTGACCATTATAACATCACAAAAGGAGGCTGCATCCCCAAATTGAAGCCTAATATGCCGCCACTGGCTATTCCATTTGTACCACAGGCTCCGTTGAAACCAGCAGTGCCACCTACTGCAAGTACAACAACTGAACCAGCAGTACCACCCAGTACAAGTACAACTGAACCAGCAGTACTACCTAGTACAAGTACAACAACTGAACCAGCAGTACCACCCAGTACAAGTACAACAACTGAACCCTTAATCCGCCCCGAGAATCTTAATTTGGCTATGAACATGAAACTAGATCCTTCAAAACTTATGAAAGTATTAGGTTTAAAGCTTGATTTAAAAGACAGTGTAGATTTTCAGTGCAATTTATGCAATTTCTTGCTCCCAAGGAAAAGCGTGCAATGCCTGTTTAAGCACATGAAGGACGTTCACTCTTGTGGTGTGACTTGCAAAGCTTGCCCCAAGGAATGCCAAAGTGCTCAGGTTCTTCGCTATCATGTTCTTCATAACCATTTCGGTCAGTTCACCAAACCCATTTTCCCACGAGGCGGACCTCATTCGTCTTTACCCGCAGCATTGGTTTCAAATTTACAGAAGGTATGTGAAAACGTTACAAAAGTCTCTCCGAATGAACAGATGGTAAATTCTGAAATACAAATACCCACAGGATCAACATGTCAAAATACAGACAATCGAACAAAATTTGGTACTCCACATACGAATGTTCAACAGTATGCTTCTGTTGCGACTACAGTAAGCCCACCAATTAGCAAGAATGCAAGTGCGCCATTTCCAAGTAACACTTCACCACATTCTACCAAAATACGAACAAGTTCCCACTTTGGAAGCAAAACGCCACCGTTTGCTGATCACATGAATAAGATTCCTGCAAGAAATACCCAAGGCAATAACAGCACAATGCCGAGCACTCACGGCGCACAAAATACTGCACTCGATCTGACACAAAGAAGTCCTCGTCCTCCTAGCTGTGGTGAGCAGCGACAGGCAGCTGTGGGTGGCATGATGCAGAGTCCAGCGGCGCGAAAAGCTCACCAAAAGGACCACTATTTCACTCATAGAAACATGAACACAACACCAAGCTCACGCCATATTCCACAACCCGGTTATAGACCTCAAGTTGTCGGGCGGAAGAAGGGTCCTAGGGTTCCGAAAACGAGCACCCCCATCATTGTGCCACAACATCAGCCACAGCCACAAGCACCTCCTGGTCCACACACAGCATCGATGACCGCAGCAACCACCAGGACCACACCGCAGTGCCACAGAAACGTAAGCACAACAAATACACCGCAACATTTGTCTGCCACCTCATTTTCCCCTAATGCAAGAATTTCAGTTGCACAACCAAATATTGGCTTTCAATCATCGACAGTCTCACAAGTGTCGACAGCCACTGCTGATACTAAAAGTTCATGTTTAAATTGCATGTATGTCAATGCCGACAATTTACTTAGCAAAAAAGATGAGTTGGTTGCTACTATTAATTCATGTAGGCCTAAACCAGAGGTATTATGTGTGACTGAATTTGCTCCTAAAAACTATAAAACTGCAGTACACGATTCGGAATTGCAAATAGAAGGCTACGTCCAATTCTCAAATATTCAGTGTATGAAGAGAGGGGTAGTAATCTTTGTGTCACAAAGCCTTAAAGCAAACCAGATAGATGTAATTTCAAAATTTGATGAGAGTGTGTGGGTAGAATTACAGCTGACAGGTTCTAATAAGCTGTTGTTAGGGTGTGTATATAGGTCGCCAAAAAGCAGTGAAGAAAACAACCTGAAACTGATAGACGGTCTGAAAAAAATGAGTGAATTAAAATACTCTCATCTATTAATTTGTGGAGATTTCAACTTACCTGAAATCAACTGGACCCATAAAACTACACATAAAAATTATGTGTCGTACTTATTTCTGGAATACATTAGGAGTTGCTGCCTCACACAGCATGTCACTCAGCCAACACATCAACGCGGTGAAGAGAGACCAAACATCTTAGATCTAATACTCAGCAACAAGGAAGACATGATTTCAAATCTGATCTACGATGCACCTCTTGGAGCCAGTCACCACTTTACTCTCCATTTTTCATTCAGATACGGCAAGGAGTTCTAGAAGAAAGCGAAACCTTCATACGTATGCAAGGGCATTACAAAGAGATGAACTGAAGACTATCACAGATCAACTGGCAAGAAGCAGTGGAAGGGGAAAAATGTGCGTCGAAGTCTGGAACATTTGTCTGTGCCATATGAAAAGTGTGAGGCAAAAGGACTGGTAAACCTGGCAAAGCTTGGTGGTCCGATGAGAGATACCTTGAAACAAAAGAAGAAATCATTACATAGAATATGCAAACGGTAGTAACCAAGGGATGTAGTCAAATGAGGAAACAGAGGACCAAAACAGAAAGCATTTGATACAGTGAACCATCACATTTTGGCCACTAGATTGATAGCCATTGGTATGGTTAACACTCAAGGTTCATGGTTTAATTCATATTTGTCAGACAGACAGCAATTCAGCAGTGTAAATGTCAGTGTCTCAGCGTGCTGAAGCGTTACATGTGGCGCTCTGCAGGGATCAATTTTGTGTCCAGTGTTGTTTATGCTGAATGTAAATGTCATGACACAAGCAGTCACATGTGATCTTCTCCTGAATGCTGATGACTCTGCATTAGTTGTCAGTGGGACGGACCCAAAGCAGATGGAAGTAACATTAGCAAATGATTTCTAATCACTTAGCCATTAGTCAGTAGAAAATGAATTATCCCCACATGTAAATAAAATTGAAAACATTGTTTGGCACTAAAAAGAAAACAAGTAAATGTAATAGTTTGACAATATATTGCAATAGCAAAGACATAGCATTTAAATATAACATAAAATATATGGGTGCTACATTTGATCAGGATTTTAGTGGTTTGACGATGGCTAGCTCATGTTAAAGAAATTTATACTAAGTCGAAATTTTTGTATAGAAAAATATATATTATATGTGTTTTGAGTTTAAAAATAGAAAACTATTAGCTTCTACATGAGTACAATAAACGTTTGATTATGGCCACCATTGGTGTCAAACAATGCTACAGTGGTTTGTCTAAGAAAGTAATGACAATACCTTAATACTTAGATGATTTTTGAAAATGCTGCATGGTTAAAAGTACATGGTACATGACTTTATTTTTAATGTACATATACTATTGCCTACTTATGTGATAAAAAGCGGCTCTGTCATTTATGCAAGACAAGAAAAAAAGAGTTAAGATATAAAGATAAATCCTATGGACAGCAAACGTTTAAATAATGTGGTATAAAATACTAGCTTTGGAATAATCTTCCACGTGAAGTAAGAAAATCGTTGTGTTGTACTTCTTTTAAAACTAAATGTAAAAAAGTACTATATGGACCATTTTCATCCACGATTGATTTAAGGATAGTTTTGTTTTTAATATTCACTCAGTATTATAGGAATCATTATGTTCTTTTTATACCTTTGGTACTTCTTGTCAGTTGTTTTCCCATGTACATCAAGTTTCACGATGGAAATAATACATTTCATTTTTATGTGTGCTCCTTTTTTTTTCACATGGTTTATAATTGCCATTATATGTGTACATCTCTTTTCTATTTGTACTTCTACTTATTACTCATTTATTTGATATTTTTATATATGTAAATGTAATACCTATGATTTAGCGAAATGAATTAAATCATATAAAAACAATTTGAGCAAAAGATTTCATGAGAGACCAAACAAACTCTTGAGGTCTTCTACAAGTATGTAAATGGTATGTTGAAAACTAAATCGAGTAAATGTAGACAATGAGGATGGAAATGCCACTGTAGGCCACCATGCCTTGAACTTAAGCTAGTGTGTGTTCACACAAAAAGCAATGGATTCAATGCCAGCTCTATAAGGAAAATGGTTTATTGTTGGGTGTTGGTAATAATCTTATATAATGATATAACATACAGGTTTTTGTTATGGACTATACAGGTTAATGAAAAGAAATTGTAAATGTGAAGTGATTAATGCAAAATTTACTATTCAGCATTGAGTGCTGTATAAATGAGAGGTACACTCGCAATGGTTTTAAGCACTATCCAATAACGAAATTCTTAAGTTTATCTTGAGAAATGTGCCCCAATATTTTCATATGTGCCAATTAGTACAAAAGCATTGATAATTCATGAACAAAAAATTTCTTAGTAAGCTTTTTCTCAGAAGGCTTATATCTTGAAATTTGTAGAGACATGAGTTTACAGTTAAAGAGAAATTTGGTATGAAAGCTTGATAAGAACCTTTATAGAACTCAAATGTGACAGTCGATTTCTGGTAACAAATTATGATAAAATTCAAAGTTAGATTAAGAAACAATAGTAAGATGATTGGATCCATGTCTAGATATGGCTGTACATACTATCAAACAGTGTAAATATATAGATTTACCAAATCTCAAAAGCACATAAAATATTAGTTTAAAAAAACTCTAACCTGGTCAAAGGTCTTAATTGTTTAGTATAAAAGAATTCATATTGTGTTTTTGGCAAGGAAAGACAATCAAACATAATATGAATAAAATACAGTTGTGTATATACTGTAGTCTATCTAATCTTAATGTTTACAATTATATGAGAATAAATTATAATAACATCTTATAGGATTTTTAAACTTGGAAGGATTATTGTACAGGGAAATATTATTTATAATTTATGATTAATCAAAATGTTACTTTATTCAAACTGTATTTCACACAATAGATAGGCCTACTGTGACTTGTTGTTTCTGTAACTTTTTAATCATTTTGTGAACAAATATTACTGTGATTTTATTATTATAAAAGTATTCTACACATGTGGAGGAACTTGATAAGTAATCCACTTCCTTCCTCCCCAGCCATTTATGTTACTACTTATGTGTTTTTAAATCTTTAGTGTTTTTATGATTATAGTAAATTGCACAGATTTTATTTCATTAATATTTTTGTACATATGGCGAAAATAAATAAATATAAAATTAGTTTATAGTGAAAATGAATCTTCAATGGATTAATACAGTTCTGTATATACTTTGATCTATATCTAATCTTAATGTTTAAAATTATATGAGAGTAAATTATAATAATATCTTAGAGGATTTTTAAACTTGGAAGACTGGGCACTTCTGAAGCTTTTGTCGCTAGAAATGTATTGTCTTTTAAAAAATTAATTCATAACTACTGCCTCAAGCAATATTTCATTAGTTTCTAGTAAAATTAATCTTCAATGGATGTATTCATGTTTTGTAAATGCTACTTATATTATTTTTTATTTAATATAGATATGATATGTATATATATATTTTTTTAGATCTGAAATAAATTGCTTACTTAAGAGACAAATAGTTCGTATTTAGGCATAAAAAGTAACATGTTTACCCTTTCCTACCTTAAAATTGTTTTGGTCCACTATGCACTCTAACCATAACGAATTGTTAAATGCAATGCAACCTGAAATTCTGTGTCACATCTCAGTCCTTACCTACACAACTTTAGTTCAGCCCTATAAATATTTTAATATTAAATACTGTATGCTAATACTAGTAAGTGTCTTTAAAATTATAATAATAGGAAACCTGATGATTATAAAAGGCTCATTTCAAACATCTGCCATTCCTTATTGTTAGAAATTTAATAAACATTACCAAAAATGTGCAAATTGATCATTTATTGCATAATGCCTCATTGAACAGCAAAATTGAGTTACTATTTGTTCTCACAGGTTGGTGCCCACATTCTGTGTTATAGTAGAAAATATATTGATGATAAAACATTCGTTTCAAAACATACTTCATTACTTATAATATAATAAATATTAAGAACTTGAAAATTGATTATGTTTCCCTTATGACCTATTGTGATGTCTTAAAGTGTGTTGTTCTTTTCAGACCTTTGAATTTCTGAATCTCTCACCAGAAAACAATGCTGTTCGGTATGTTGAAAAACAGGTGCTGGAGGGAGATTCCTATCTATCAGGTATAGTTTTCAAAATTTAAAAAAAAAAATATATATTCTTTTAATTCATTTCAAAAGTTGTGAAAAAATTTCATACTCTTTTAATATGTTTGTAAGTAACACTGCAAAGACACCCCCAAGTAAAGCTGATAATATATGTGTTTTTAATGTTATTTGACAAAGCTATTCTAATACACGATAGGTTTTGGAGTTCACGGAGATGTCAACATTGAAATACCAGATCCGGTTGTCAAGCCTTCCTTCGCAGCAGTGAAAATGAAAGCTGAAAATGTTCTAGTGTTTGATTTAGAGACAACCGGCTTCAGTAATACATTGTCTTATATTTCAATAAAAAATGTTTATTTTGAATATATTCATTTAGCTTAAAATAAAGATTATTTGCATTGGGATTCATTGAAATGTTTATATTAAGCAAGTAAGGTTTAGAGAAATATGATTCCGTTTACATAATCTAGTTCATATGTTGCAGGAAACAAACCACATATCACACAATTTGCGGTAATGCACATGTCTACAGGGACTTCGTTCTCGCAGTTCGTCATGCCAGAAAAAAGCATTGAGAAAGAAGCAGAGGAATTGACAAAGATAGTGGTGCACGACTCTGGACCCAATAGATACATGACATCACACAATAAGAGAGTTAATCATGTAGATATCAAAACCTGCATTTCGCATTTCTTGAATTGGTTAGAGGATAATAGTTATACTGGAAATTGTGTATTAGTAGCCCACAATGGCCGTAAGTTTGATTTTAATGTACTGACACGCGCACTGGTTTCAATTGGTATGCTAGATGCTTTTGTACATAAGGTTCCAGCATATTGTGATTCTATAAAGGTTTTTAAATCAAAGATTCCAGGAAAGAGCAGTTACAGCCTGGAAAACCTGGTGAATGATGTATTGAAGGTTCCATATGGGGCACATGATGCATTACAAGATGTTTCAGCATTAACATATCTTCTAAAAGCTGTACAATGTGCACATTCTGATATTTTAAAGGACAGTTTTCCTTCAAAAAGTGTTTATTTACAGATTTTGTTTATTGAAGAAAAATGGAAAAACATAAAATCACTTGAGGTTTTACAGTCTGAGGGAATTTTAAAGCGCTTTGTCGTAGAGAATATTGCTGGCTCAGGTCTAGCAATGAAGCATTTGATCTCTGCTTATAAAAGAGGAGGGCAAAGTTATCTTTATGACTTATTTAAATCTAAAAATGCTATTGGAAACCCTCGTGTAAGTGACAAGGCAAAGATTTTAAATGAATCAGTCCCTAAATTAGCTGTTTATTTAGCAAGATATTAATTGTAATTAGCATGTGTCATGTTCTTTATAGGTTTTGAGTATTTGTTCTCTTGTGCTCAGTTTTCATTGTGAAGTGGCAAACATGATGTCAACAGAATGTTTATATGTCACTAGACTTCCTTTTCATTTTACACGTAACGCAACATCATTCTTTTTGTGTAGCAGGACAATTCATTACCAGTTTTGAGTGGCATTTGATTTGATATTAACATATTTTCTATTAAATAAAACTGATATTTTTATGATTAGAGATATTTGGTGTTCTTCAAATACAGACATGATTGTAGGCTACTAGATGACTTGGAACAAACTATGAACATTTTAACAAATATTCTGGTTACATAAATTTGAAAAATAACAATGTATACTTCTTGTTACTTCTTGAGTATATCCTACAAAAAGTCGATTCTTGTGTGAACTCATTTAAAAATCTTCTATGGGTTAACATGATATGTCATGCACTCAACGAAAAAGAGATAAGGCTAATATATGAACTCATAAATTTTCTATGGTAGATTTTGTATGGATACTAACTTGATTTTTTTAGTGATTTTTCAAAACAAGATGATTACTTGATTTTATCAAATATGTAGAAAACACTTAAGTGCAAATTTCATTAATGATCATTTGTACACTGGTGCTCCTATTGGATAATACTTTAGAGCTTGTCTTGATACCTAAAATTTTTCTGACAGCTGTCATATTTGATTGCTTGTAAAAAAATAAGATTCTGTCAGTATTTTTTTCTGAAAGTACTACAGATATCCTATACTAAGTATTATTTAGTCGAATGTTTTTTTGAATCAGATTTTTAAAATTCCAGTAGTTTGTTTATCGTAATTGATTTTTACCTTGGTCAGTGGTCACAAATGGTTTGCCTCATTGTAATGGCTGCTGGTGTAAAAAAAACAAGTTCAAGCAAGCAAATACAAAATTTGTAAATATGTATCATATTTTTATTAAAAATATGATTTATGTTTCGGGGCAAGATAAGCAGGTTAAAAGGCTATGGCAAAAATAATAATTGCATGTGATATAAATTAGGTGCAATTGCTTTGAGAGCTATTAAAAGTAGAAGTGTAAATTATGGGATGTACATAGTGTTAAAGGTGGAATGATAATCTATCTGAAGTAGCAAAATCCTTCTGTGAAGGAGAGGTGACATAATATATGGAATGTTTAAACACAGTAAATCCTTTTGGAAAAAATAGGTCTCCGGGAAATGACGGATTAATATCAGAATTTTACAAATACATTTGGCAGTAATAGGAAAATATTTAGTTAATTCTATAAATCGCTCACATCATAACACTGGCTGTAGTTGATAAATTAATAAACTTAATTTTAGTCTTTCTCTTTCTTATTTACAACATAAAAATAGCAGTTTTCAAGAACCTATGAACTTATACCTTGTGGGTCAAGACATACATTGTATGTGGGTGACAATATGCCATTTGCTATTTTTGGAAATTTAAATAATTTTTTGTCATTTGCAATATTTTATACACAATACAAACTGAGCACACAGTGCTGCAGCAACTTGGTGTCAACAGGTTTCATGATATTTTGCTACCAAACTAGTTCATA
>CM032661.1:42565332-42578785 GCA_019095985.1 Streblospio benedicti
CTCCCAGTGTGGTGGTTCATGTTGTTGCTATGTTGTCTTGCTGCTGCTGTTGCTGCTGTTGTTGGGCACACGCTGTGCATGCACGACACAGTGCCACTGATAGTATCAGTGAGTGTGTACTGCACAGCAAATGCCAATAGGGAAGCCATTTCATGGCCACTCCCAGTGTGGTGGTGGTGGTAGTATCTGTTACTATGGAAGCTGTTTCATGTTGTTGCTATGTTGTCTTGCTGCTGCTGTTGCTGCTGTTGTTGGGCACTCACTGTGCATGCACAACGCAGTGCCACTGATAGTATCAGTGTGCGTGTAGTGCACAGCGAATGCCATGAGGGACGCCATTTCATGGCCACTCCCAGTGTGGTGGTTCATGTTGTTGCTATGTTGACTTCCTGCTGCTGTTGCTGCTGTTGTTGGGCACTCGCTGTGCATGCACAACACAGTGCCACTGATAGTATCAGTGTGCGTGTACTGCACAGCGAATGCCATGAGGGACGCCATTTCATGGCCACTCCCACTGTGGTGGTGATAGTATCTGTTACTATGGAGGTTGTTTCGTGCTGTTGCTATGTTGTCTATTGCATTCTTTGGACTGCTGTGACAGCTTGGTGATGCTTGCCACGTGCAAGATGTTCAAAGTGCATGTGGACAGCTTGAAAATTAAAGAGAACAATGAGTGACAGTTGCCATAAGTTAAACTTTCCCCAGCTATACTGCTGTTTCCACGTTGCAGGAACGCTGTTGCTATGTGTACCACTCTTTGAACATGCAGAGTATTAAGTATATTGGAAGTATTTCCAACGATACACTGAAATAATGGCAATGAATCATATATTTCCACTCATAAGACTCATATGGACAAATAAAACTTCCGTTGTGATGTAGAATAACGCTGAACGTAGCTGCCTTACGTTGAACGATAGAAAGTTACGTACATCGTCTACACTCGTATGTATAACACTGTGTGATTACCTGGTACACACACTTTGCTCTGCCTCAGCCGGGGTTTGAACCGCGGACCCCTCGTGCACGAGGCAAACGTCCTGGCGCTGCGCCATGACGTCCAAAGCATGCTCAAGGAGAGAGCTGATCAGCATATTCTTTTGGAATGCATTTTATGATCATATTAGAGCCATTTTCACCATTGCAATGTAAATTCCGTGTACCATGAAACGCCATCATAGGGCCTAGACACTCAAAGACCTGTCCACGTTCACTACTATTCAGCATCCAATGTGATTTTGTATCAGTATGTGGAATTTTAATAGGTGTCCCACATATAGAACAAGTAGCCTCTGTCACACATTCAAACGCCGTGACCTTCACCCCCTCAAAAGCCCCCCCCCCCCCCTTAACCTTCCACCTCCCCTTGCCTCATCCACGAAGCACTGTGTTCTGGTGTGAGAGTGCGTTCACGTATGTTTGTTGGTGAATGTGCGTACACGTAAGGGTAAATTCTATTGGAAATGGAAAGTACCTTTAACATAGTGTGTCCGTCCAAAGTCTTAATTTGTCTGGTGCTGCTGCTTCTGCTGCTGTTGTTGGGCACTCGCTGTGCATGCACAAAGCAGTGCCACTGATAGTATCAGTGAGTGTGTACTGCACAGCAAATGCCAATAGGGAAGCCATTTCATGGCCACTCCCAGTGTGGTGGAGGTGGTAGTATCTATTACTATGGAAGCTGTTTCATGTTGTTGCTATGTTGTCTTGCTGCTGCTGTTTGCTGTTGTTGGGCACTCGCTGTGCATGCACAACGCAGTCCCACTGATAGTATCACTGTGCGTGTAGTGCACAGCGAATGCCATGAGGGACGCCATTTCATGGCCACTCCCAGTGTGGTGGTTCATGTTGTTGCTATGTTGACTTCCTGCTGCTGTTGCTGCTGTTGTTGGGCACTCGCTGTGCATGCACAACACAGTGCCACTGATAGTATCAGTGTGCGTGTACTGCACAGCGAATGCCATGAGGGACGCCATTTCATGGCCACTCCCACTGTGGTGGTGATAGTATCTGTTACTATGGAGGTTGTTTCGTGCTGTTGCTATGTTGTCTATTGCATTCTTTGGACTGCTGTGACAGCTTGGTGATGCTTGCCACGTGCAAGATGTTCAAAGTGCATGTGGGCAGCTTGAATATTCAAGAGAACATTGAGTGACAGTCGCCATGAGTTAAACTTTCCCTGTTATACTGCTGTTTCCATGTTGCAGGAACGCTGTTGCTATGTGTACCACTCTGTGAACATGCAGAGTATTAAGTATATTGGTAGTATTTCCAATGATACACTGAAATAATGGCAATTAATGACATATTTCCTCTCATATGGACAAAAAAACTTCCCTTGTGATGTAGGATAACGCTGAACGTAGCTGCCTTACGTTGAACGATTGAAAGTTACGTACATCGTCTAGACACGTACGTATAACACTGTGTGATTTCCTGGTGCACACACTTTTCTCTGCCTCAGCCGGGGTTTGAACCCGCAGACCCCTCGTGCACGAGGCAAACGTCCTGGCGCTGCGCCATGACGTCCAAAGCATGCTCAAGGAGAGAGCTGATCAGCATATTCTTTCAGAATGCATTTTATGATCATATTAGAGCCATTTTCACCATTGCAATGTAAATTCCGTGTACCATGAAACGTCATCATAGGGCCTAGACACTCAAAGACCTGTCCACGTTCACTACTATTCAGCATCCAATGTGATTTTGTAGCAGTATGCGGAATTTTAATAGGTGTCCCTCATAAAGAACAAGTAGCCTCTGTCACACATTCAAACGCCGTGACCTTCAAAAGCCCAAAAGCCCCCCCCCCTAACCTTCCACCTCCCCTTGCCTCATCCACGAAGCACTGTGTTCTGGTGTGAGAGTGCGTTCACGTATGTTTGTTGGTGAATGTGCGTACACGTAAGGGTAAATTCTATTGGAAATGGAAAGTACCTTTAACATAGTGTGTCCGTCCGAAGTCTTAATTTGTCTGGTGCTGCTGCTTCTGCTGCTGCTGTTGGGCACTCGCTGTGCATGTACAAAGCAGTGCCACTGATAGTATCAGTGAGTGTGTACTGAACAGCGAATGCCAATAGGGAAGCCATTTCATGGCCACTCCCAGTGTGGTGGTGGTGGTAGTATCTGTTACTATGGAAGTTGTTTCATGTTGCTGCTATGTTGTCTTGCATCTGCTGTTGCTGCTGTTGTTGGCACTCGCTGTGCATGCACAACGCAGTGCCACTGATAGTATCAGTGGGCGTGTACTGCACAGCGAATGCCATGAGGGACGCCATTTCATGGCCACTCCCAGTGTGGTGGTTCATGTTGTTGCTATGTTGTCTTGCTGCTGCTGTTGCTGCTGTTGTTGGGCACACGCCGTGCATGCACAACACAGTGCCACTGATAGTATCAGTGTGCGTGTACTGCACAGCGAATGCCATGACGGACGCCATTTCATGGCCACTCCCACTGTGGTGGTGATAGTATCTGTTACTATGGAGGTTGTTTCGTGCTGTTGCTATGTTGTCTATTGCATTCTTTGGACTGCTGTGACAGCTTGGTGATGCTTGCCACGTGCAAGATGTTCAAAGTGCATGTGGACAGCTTGAATATTCAAGAGAACATTGAGTGACAGTTGCCATAAGTTATACTTTCCCCAGCTATACTGCTGTTTCCACTTTGCAGGAACGCTGTTGCTATGTGTACCACTCTTTGAACATGCAGAGTATTAAGTACATTGGAAGTATTTCCAACGATACACTGAAATAATGGCAATGAATCATATATTTCCTCTCATAAGACTCATATGGACAAATAAAACTTCCGTTGTGATGTAGAATAACGCTGAACGTAGCTGCCTTACGTTGAACGATAGAAAGTTACGTACATCGTCTAGACTCGTATGTATAACACTGTGTGATTACCTGGTACACACACTTTACTCTGCCTCAGCCGGGGTTTGAACCGCGGACCCCTCGTGCACGAGGCAAACGTCCTGGCGCTGCGCCTGACGTCCAAAGCATGCTCAAGGAGAGAGCTGATCAGCATATTCTTTCGGAATGCATTTTTTGATCATATTAGAGCCATCTCACCATTGCAATGTAAATTCCGTGCACCATGAAACGCCATCATAGGGCCTAGACACTCAAAGGCCTGTCCACTTTGAGAATGAGAATTCACACTGAAGAGAAAAAAGTAACAGTGTACAGTGTATGAGAAATCGTTATGGGAAATCCGGCAAGACACATGGAAATTCAAACTGGGGAGAAAGAATATCAGTGTACAGTGTGTGAGCAATCATTTAGTCAAAGTGCAAGGTGCACAGGTGCAAAATCTTTTGTGTGTGGAGATTGTGATAACAGTTTCTTTCACAGGTCTGATGTTGTTACTCATATGCATATTAGAGAACATATTTAGAACATAACGGAAAATAAAACAATAACATACAAGGAGAATAAAAAACACTATATATGTATATTAACATTTTGATAATTTCGCTCTTTTTATTACTGTGTATTACTAGTTTTTCAGATTATGAATAAACTATTTATAATACTGTGTAGTTGGTATGTAGCATATGGTTTCATTTCTCTATTTTTCTTTTTCTTTTTCTGCTATTTAGGCCAAAATCAAAACAAACATATATATTTTTAAGCTTTTCGATACAAAAGTATCCTTTTCAAAATAACAACTCCCTAATAACAATATTGACATTGAAAAGGATACTTTTGTATCGAAAAGCTTAAATATATATATATATATATATTTGTTTTGATTTTGGCCTAAATAGCAGAAAAAGAAAAAGAAAAATAGAGAAATAAAATATTTGATACAATTAATATCTCATTATTTTTTACAATGTAAAGATAAAGATATAAATGAAAAAAACATTTTTCAAAAGAAAACCCCATATATCTATTGTTTAAAACTATTTATGAACGCATCACAACGTTCTCAGAAGCACTGAGCTGAAATGAGTCATTCAGTGAGTCGGTGAGTCAACGATCCCCTTTTCTCAATACTGTAAAGAATGGAATAAATTCATTGGGTTTTATTTGTACTATGACAATATTGATCTTTGACAAACCCATACATTTTTTACGTTAGCAAACATTTTCTACCTTGTCTGTCGGACAGTCTTTTTCAAGCTGACGTCACACAGGATGACAGGATGTGACGTCGGCAAAGTCCCCCGCACGGTGCACGGCCATGATGGGGCTCACGATGGGGAATGTATAATAATAATAATATAATAATATGACTTATAGAGCTCCTTATTCTAAGTGTTCTAAGGCGCTTAGACAAATAAATATAAATAAATTACTTAACACTAGCTACCAGCTACTAATTACTAAAAACAATACGGAAGAGGTAAGTTTTGAGTCTACATTTAAAAATGTTAATGCTATCACTGTCCCTGATGACTTTAGGGAGCTTATTCCACTCTACAGGCCCACGGTGAGCAAAGTCTCTCCGCTTTGTACTGTTATAATGTCTAGGATACGGAGCAGGCCCTTTGATGCAGAACGAAGGGATCGAGATGGTACATATTCCTCTAGCAGCTCTCTCAAGTATGCTGGTGCTTTTCCATGTAGACATTTATACATGAGGAGGAGTATTTTGAAAGTGATACGCTGTTCTACACACAGTCTAGTGACGTCAGACGTTTGTACAAATTAAAAATCCATCTGTGAATCAGTTTTAATCATAAACATGTTTGAAATCTTTCTTCCAAATACCTTTACACCAAAGATGAATATAGAATATAAACAGGAAAAGGCCAACAATCTTCAATAAAGAACATCTCTCTAAGGAGACCACCTCTATAACGGGACAATGTTTGTGGTCAGTGGTTTTATTCTATGCCGGAAGAAAGTAGTTAATATTGCATTGTACCAAAAGTCAAATCCCCATGGACAGCTTGCGTTCATATATTGTGGTGTAAAAATATTGGCAGTCTGTCACTTGAAATAAGTACATCAAACTGTTGACTTATTATAAACCTAAATGTAAAAATATGATTTGGACTGTTTTATACTAGATTGATTGAAGGATAGCAAAGTTTACGTGAATTTCAAGGAAAATGCCTGAAATAGGATCTACAAATAGATGGTGGCAAAGTGCGATAGCATCCCCCTCGTTCTGTGCACTCGGGTGATACGGCTGCCAAACCCGTTCAATGAAAATTTCTAGTGTCAACCAGGAGTTGCGTTTTCTCTATCTATAGTTTTTTTTTTGAAAACCATAGTTTATGCACATGAATTGTGTTAAATTAATTTTCTTTTCGTTTAAAAGTAAAGAGCAATAATAAGGCTAATCAAAGATTGTTTATTATACATCATTTTTTATATATATACTTTATTAACATTTTGATAGTCTAAACAATGTTTTGACAAACTTAACGTTAATGGAGTTTTTCATTGTAGTTTTCAACTGATAAATAGAAAATTTGAAACAAAGTGTGTGTGTGTGTGTGTGTGTGTGTGTGTGTGTGTGTGTGTGTGTGTGTGTGTGTGTGTGTGTGTGTGTGTGTGTGTGTGTGTGTGTGTGTGTGTGTGTGTGTGTGTGTGTGTGTGTGTGTGTGTGTGTGTGTGTGTGTGTGTGTGTGTGTGTGTGTGCGTGCATGCCCGCGTGTGTGCGTGAGTGCGTGTATGATCAAATGAGTTCACTTTCACAACAGGTCGCTAGCACCGTGGTATCATTATATCATACTGCTGCTCTCAGCTCCCTGGGGAGCATAGTGTGCAACTGACTTGGGATGAGTTTGCTCAAACCCATCAATAAACCAGACAAGGGTGCCCCTTATTTTGCCTCTTTTCATAATTGC
The DNA here is from genome assembly GCA_019095985.1 of Streblospio benedicti. NCBI lineage: Eukaryota > Metazoa > Annelida > Polychaeta > Spionida > Spionidae > Streblospio > Streblospio benedicti. The sequence goes on from CM032661.1 coordinate 42,572,141, forward strand.
CACAGAATTCATGAATCAAATTATACAACAAAATGAAAAAAAAACAATCAAAGGTATTCCCTTAAATGAGAACGATACTATGAAAACCACCCAGTATGCGCATGATACTTGTCTATTTCTGTATGATAAAGAGCAAATTAAAGAATGTATTGATACGGTTATAAAATTTAGCAAACTTTCTGGTTTAATGCTAAAAGTAAATAAAACTGAAGCAATATGTCACTGTAAAAATATCAATTGTCAGCCTGATAAGAAAAATATCAAATGGTCAAATGGCACCATATGATGCATTGGCATTCATATAGGTCTTGATAAAATTGCATATGACTCTTTAAACTGAAAATTCAAATTAGAAAAATTCCAAAAAACTTATTGACTTTTGGAGATTTTTGTAAAGTAACTATTTATTTAAAGCAAATCTTTATCAATGGAAAAAAAATGACAGTTCTATTTGCATATACTGTAATGAGGTACAAGACACTATCCTTATAATACTGGTGGTGTCGAAACATGTTCAGGGCCGTCGCACCCGCTCCCACACTCCGACATTTGTCGGACCACTACATTTCAAGAATTTATTACGTAATTACGTAATTACGTAATAAGCACTCTACAGACTAACCGTTCTGCAATATTTAGCGTAGTTGCGTAACTTCCAGAGACTTATATATAGTTTGACTAAGTGATCAGTGACCTTAAATGACCCCAAATGACCAGACTTTGTCTGTGGGATGTCGGACACGTGCTAGGTACGTTTTTCTCATAGAACAAAACTAAATCATAGTTTATAACTGTAACTAAAGTTCAAATATGTTTGTGTTTAGGCTCAACATTTCTAAAATAATGCATTGATGAATTTGAAGGTAAGATTGATACACAGGTACTATTTGTATGTGACACGTGTGCTGCAAATTTGGATAGGTGCCGAAGTTCATTACTGGATTGTGAATTCAACATTATTAAAATAATACATGTATAACAACACACTTTATATGGTATTGTAATAGGACATGTTTATTATGTCAAAACAAACTATGGCTACCTTATTAAATGTAAACAAATCGTAAACTCTAAACCTGTAAACTAATATTTCAATAAACATTAATCATACGACTAATAGAACAATACAGTAAGTGGGGGAAAACTCCCGACTACACAGATACATAACACACCTTATCTAAGTTAGCACCAGTCAATGACCGTAATTAATCAAACACTGCCCCGGGAATCAACAGTCCCCGGGTACTAGTACCGCAAAATTAACTGACTCACAGAGTAGACTGTTTGTACACTGTCTATCGAAACTCTATAGCTGTAATTAACATCAACCGAAGTCAAAGAAGTATACAAATGCCTAATTAGAAACCCAATGAACATCCACGGCCAAAATGGAAGTAAATAAGTTCCGTAAATGAAAATAAAGGGATAGGAAAAGGTAAAAAGGGGTTGGGAAATAAAAATTAAAGTTTTTAACATTTGTAGTAAGAGAAAACATAAGTATGTCTGAATGGTACAAAGTTTTGGAAACGAATTACAAAAATATGGAGCGTTCTCATGNTGACTTTTTTACAATGAGTCTCACTCACATGATATTATAAACATAATGCATTACATCTGGGACAAAAACTCTAAATTCCAAACAGTTTTGTGAGAAAAAAAATCACAAATAGCGATACCGAGAGTGATATCCGCATAGTTTCGGTTTTCCCTTTTGCTTTCGTTTTTACACTTCGGCAAACAGACTATTGTTCGTCAAAAGGCGAATTGACAGCATCCAGTACTACAGCCAAAACAAGACACATTCAACAGCGGCATGTTTTAAGGTAAGTGATTGGTATTTATCATTCTTTTTCATCTAGGTTCTAGTCCTAAAAATAGTAGCTGTCGCACGTGTTTTTGTTTGTAAACAAACTCACTAAGGGTGCAATGTAGATCTTAAAACAGTCTCAGTTTTCTTGACATACCATATGTCTGAGTATACTATATAGCCTTTGCATTGAAGTACATATTCTAATGGGCATGTGATATTTTTATATCACAAAAACCCATTTAAGGCATATTTGAAGCAGTTTGAATATGCATCACTATCCGAGACAGTCTATGAAACTTGGAGGTCCATTTTGGCACTTCTGAGGTAGTACATTTTTCCTGGATATTGCAGCATTTCACAACAAAATTGAAAAGTCATCCACATGCGCTTATCATTCTTTTTCATCTAGGTTCTAGTCCTAAAAATAGGTGTACAGGTTGTTAATATTTTTATATGTGGTGCCCAAAGCTGTGAGCTACCATGAACACATGTGCTAGTGGGGCCTGAAAACTGTTATCTCTACCTGTGGGGTAGCTAGGAAGGGGGTGTTCTGCAAGAAAGGACACACTTTGGCAATAATCATTTATGTCTGACTTCTGCTTTTCTTGGTAATGGAAAGTTGCAACATAGAGCCTCTTGATAGTGCATTTAATTCCAAATTAATCTTGACACTTTCCTCTTGAAAACGCTATACATATATTTGTCTACACAAAAATGGGCTGATGTATCATGGGGAAGGGGGGTCAAGAAACATACTGTATTGTCAATATTTTTGACCTTAACTACCAATGTGCTAGTGGGGGGGTTATACCTGTGGGGTTGCCAGTGTTCTCCCATCCCAAATCATTTTTGCCTCATTCTCCCACTTTTGCCTTGGTAATGGAAACTTAAAAAAGGGCCTCTTGAAAAAAAATATACAAAAATGATGCACTTTCCATGCTTGGCTATCTATTTGTCTGCCTAACAATGGGCCCCACCTATCATGGAATTTTTTGGTATACTCTCTGACCTCCCAAACTTATAACCCCCCATTATATGGAAGGGTAACCGACAGACCCGAGACCATGGGAGCCAGGTCATCCATTTTAGGCTTGATTCAAGTTCTAGTATATATTTTATCAATTCACATTATTGAAATAAGGTGACACAGTTATGTGAAATTACAATTTAAATATTTCCACCATTATTACATAGTTTCATTCTGCAGTACGTTATTCAGTAAGTTGCTTTTGATTGGCTGGATTAAAATTGGTTTGCATTGTGGATTTTTTTTATTCAATTTGTTTTGTTTTAGTACTGTGATATGGTATACCAAACAATATGAGTAACATATTAGTAGATTATATACAGGCCATATCAGTCGCCTTTACAGATTGTGACACGGACAGTACTTTTTGGTGCATAAGGTTTATGGGTTGTTGCTAATGTAAGCCAAGCGCCTCCCCCTCTCCCTCGGGGTGCTTGGTGTAATCAACTTATTATCAGAATCAAAATGACTTATAACAACAACAAGACGCTTTCCAAAACTGGACGTACACATGCTGGTCTGCATTCTTCTGTTTTCTGGGAGCTGCAAAGTACAATTTGTCTTGTTCCGCGATGCGCTCAAAACTACAGTGATCGCCATCAGTCCCGTCTTCGCGTAGCCGTTCTGAAAACTCCGCCAGCGCCAGGAACCTCTTCATAGCTGGTGGCAAAGTCAGAGCTTCGATTGCCGGCAAGACGGAAGCTCCGCGACCGCGCGCTGCCCGCAGGCTCTCGCGTATCACTCGCCGACACGTCTCCTTCAGCGTCCAGCAGTGCGTGACGTAGCCCTGCAGCCAGTGGACCACGTCGGCGGGGTAGTCCCTGTTGGGAGGCAGCAGCAGCTTGTCGAGCAGCCCGTGGTCGTTGTGCGTGAAGCGATACCCGACCGCCACGTAGCACTCGAGCAGCACCCTGCCCGCCGCGTCCACCGTGCCCGCGTTCTGCTTGAGGTCCTTCACCACGTCGTACACGGGGTAGCGCGTGGCCGCGAAGCCATGCCGTAGCAGCAGCACGGCGACACCCGGCCACCCGTAGTTCGTGGCCAGCGTGAACAGACTGAGCGGCCCGTCACGGCCGGCCAGCCCGTCCTGGAAGCTAGCGTCGTACTTGCCACGCAACTTGCGCTGGTTGCCCCACGCTCGACTGTCCCAGCGACAGCCCAGCCACAGCAGCTGGTCCACAACGGACTCGTCGCCGTTGCAGATGGGAACGACGAGCGCCGATTCGTGGAATTTCGTCAGCGCGTTGATGACGTCGCAGTCGGGGCTACAATGTTTTACGAGCTGCGTGATGACGTGAGCGTGGCCATGCGACGCAGCGACGTGTAGCGGCGTCATGCCGTGGTGCGCCGGCAGGCAGACGTCACCGCCGTGCTGAAAGCAGGGAGAGTACTATATTAATGCTATACCAAGTGTAGTATCCTTGCTGAAAGCAAAGAGAGTACTATATGCTATATTAAGACAAAAATCGCTCGGTTAACGATAAAAGCTTGAAACTTGGTACGTTGATTCCTGAGTACCTATTCTTCATTTCCAGAGGGGGTGCCAAAGAATTGGACCCCTATCATAGCAACTGTTGCTAGGGAACCGATTACATATAATAACCACAAACTAACAGGCTTTATATTCATTTGTATGATCCAATTTTGATATCTAATGATTAAAATATAACATTTAAATATCAATGAGGTGTAACTATTGTCATTCTTCCTGAGCAACCGTTGCTAGGGAGCAGAAAACCCATAGCAACCACCATATAACAGCGTTTATTTTCATTTATATCATCCAAGTTTGATATGTGACTAAATAAAAATATAAAACATTTGAAGATTATTAAGATTTCTTTATTGTTATTGTTCCCTAGCAACAGTTGCTAGGCAACAGAAAACCCATAGCAAACAACGTATAACAGCATTTATTTTCATTTTTCGCTCAGATTATATTGATACGAAATGAGATACAATGGTGTAATTTATAACATTTATTAAAAAACAACTCAATATTATATGTTTCACAATTTGAATAGAATATAATCCACAAGTGTCTGTTAAAAATGAACAGCTTTAATTGAAACTTAAACTGAATTCATAACTTTGACTAACTTAACTTTATGACTGAAAACTTTGACTGCCTTAAATGACAAAACCCACTATTTATAGAGGTTCAGAGAATTACCTGGAAAAAGAAGATTCTACAAAATTCTTAACTATTACATAATAATTCTCACATAATCTAGAATCATCTATACACACAAAAACATAGATGTACAATAACAACACATTACAGTATTGGAGAATTATCCAGTTGCCAAATATAGAAACACTCCAGTACACTAGACTAGTGCACTGGACCGTAACAATATACTGTTTCAATGCAACCTGAATAGGAGGAAGCAAAGACACTTCTTTGCCTTTGCATGTGACGAATAGTCTTCTAACTTATTGATTGAAATGCTTGCTGACGTCCTATTATAAAATCAGATTACAAATTTCGCTAGCATAGCTTCAACTTCTATTGGGCTTACATTTGATGCACTCATCATCATATTTTGTCACACCATAGGCAGGATTCGTATTTAGAATCCCCTGCACATGTTGTCTCTTGTCTTTGCCACCTTAGCTCTTGCTCTGTTCAGTGCTACCCACTGTCTTCTCGAAGGTCTACTCCAGGAGGAAGTGCCTCAATTGGTGTGGTAGAGGTTTGCTATTGTCTTGGTCATATCTGTTCCACCTTGCCATACTGAACATGTCAGTTGGTGTATCGTCACTGCTAACCTTGATGAAGCTGTTTCTTTTCTTCAACCAATGTTTTTTTTATAGAGATGCGCTTCCACAGCGAGCTCGTCCCCAAGGGAGTTTGAGTGCATTGTGTGGTAGCCTAGCTCTATAAACATTGGGACCACACCACGAAATACTGTTGTTTGCAACGCCTAAAAATATGTAGTGACTACAGGCACGGGCTTCCGGAGCTTTAAGGATTCCACTTTAAATATATTGGGCTAATAATGCAATACTAATGATTTATACTGATGAGCTGAGCACATGTATGGATTGGTGGTCATTGCGATATGAGGTCAGTTGAATGATAGGTATGAAAGGCAGCAGGCCCATGCATGCCACGTGCATGTTGGTAAGGGCAGGGAGGGTTTAAAACATAATTCAAACAAAATTATGCCCCTCTGTAGCATCTTGCCACAGCAAGGTATCACATATCATTTGTTTATCGATAGATGTTAAATGTTTGGCGACCACGATAAGACGCAAGAGCGTTGGGGGCGGCATACCGTGATAGTATTCTATCGTATGATTAATCACAAACACTTGCACAGTGATTGCTGGTCGTTGCTTATAAATCAATAGAATATCGCTCTCCGTTTTATCTGGGATTGAATTATGGCTTAGTTTGGATAGCCTCAAGTTGTTTTTTATCAAGAGTCAAAAGATATTAAAGATGCAATACATATACATGAATCAATTGTCTTTACTACATGGACATTTGAATATACAGGACAAACACGATTATCCAAATCAGATGGGATGTTAGTTGGATTTTCGGATTAAAGAGGACTTCGGATAATGGAGATTTCCATCTACATGCGACCGTAACTGTGTAACAGTGGACAATAATATAAGAAATAGCTTTATTATAAAATAATGAACCAAACCAAGAAACGTCTTTAAATTAAAGCACCCTGCATATGCTTCACTTCTCGGTCTGCTTATTATATTTGCAAGTAGGAAGTTACCTTCTTTGTTGACTATCTTTCCCATGCCTTGTTTAGTTTGCTAAAACTTTTACGACTTGATTCGT
>CM032661.1:42578885-42589917 GCA_019095985.1 Streblospio benedicti
AACCAGTAGAAGGTAATATGACTTGTCATTCGGTGTGGCCAATGGCGTTTTCCCATCTATTAAAAAACAGTTTGTGAAGGTTAATCGTGGTATAATGAATATATGTCATGAGCGCCACCCTCCTCGCTTCCTCCGCACAGTGACAAGGAGAGCTTGCAAGCCATTAACCCAATTACATCATAGCCGGTCACTTTTAGACAAATTTTCACTGATAAGCAGATGACTATAAATTAAGCTCTCTGTAAGAATTATATCTGATAACATGTTTTGGCGGGATTTTTTTAATCAAAACTAATCATGATTAAAATGTAAATTTATGATTAAACTAAACTAAAGTGAAATTTTTAAGTTTGCTGATTAACTAAAACTAAACTAAATTACACAAATTTTGATTGATTAATCGATTAAAACTAATCTTGCCCCAACTCTGGCACGCACTGAACAAGTGATATTTCTTGTTCTCTGTTCTGTTTTTTGCTGCTTTAATGCGGTCTAAATCAAATTAAAATTAACTTTATGTTGGTCCAACTTTTTAAATTTTATTTACTTTATTCTAACATGTTTCGACACCACCGGTATCCTTTTCAAATTACATTACAAATTACAATTAAAATTTTCAAAATACGGAACTGATGTTTTGAAAATTTTAAATGTAATTTGTAAATGTAATTTGAAAAGGTTATATATTATTTCTTTTCAAATTGATACTCATCATATAATATGTTGTAATGAGATTTCGACTACAAATAATAAAATTATTTCATTGATATGCTATATAATATACAAGAAATACTTGAGTGATAAAGAAAATGATAATCATGTTATAAATATAAAATACTATCTTAAGAATGAACTAATTTACAAAAAATGTTTATATGAAAATATTGAAAACAAAGATGTTTTTCATATTTCATTATATCATAAATAGTCTCTGAAACAAGCCTCTAAAGTGTGTGATCAGGTAAGAGTCAAAATTCTTTTTTGGGAAATTTTATTAAAATTATTAAAATGAGGTACAGTGTATTTTAATCTTTGCCGCTTTTATCACGGATTATTGTTATTTGATTTGACAATGTCGTTAATGTAAAGTAGAATGTTTAAACCGATAATCCATCAATACTTTTACTCAAAATAACCTTGATTAAATAGTAATATTGAAAAATTAAATGTGAATTAATTTGTTTGTGTGGTGGCTGCTTTCTCTTGTAGCATCTATTTAGTGGTATAGCTATAATAAATCATTCAGAATTCCTAAAATATGTGTTCTTTATTTGTTACTTAAGAATATATAGACACAATATTAGATCTGTAAAATTAGTCCCATGTATTTGCCATTTCTAAAAAGAAAAACAGTCACAATATCCGAAATTTACACAGGTTTCAATACAGTTCACTAATCATGGCAGCCAGGAGCTACAATCTGTCTAGAAAATATCATTGTCACTCACTAATACAATTCAATATCCACATATCTAGTCTATCTTTTCCCTGCAATTCTAAAATTTACTTTATCTTCACGAATCTTTGTCTACTGCAACACTGCATCATGTGCATGAAGATACTGACATAATAACAATTTATTGTGTAGTGCATGGATTAATATTGATTCCATTAGTATGGGATTAATATCATAAAGTCTTTCCTGAATGTTCCAGTTGAGTGCGTTAATGGGTTTGCTTGCTACAAGGCAGAAGGGTGTGTGTGTGCACTGGGTTCGTATTCACCCCCAATGGATGGGGAGGGGGATGGACTGGGTTACACATTTTACACATCACTTACACATTTAGAATGCATTTTTTTACTCAAATAATGTAACTTAAGACTAACTTAAGACTGATGGCTTTGCCCATTGATACCATAGGTCTTCGCACTAACTTATACTGCGTATAACAAAAACACATCATTTATTTGCACTAATTTGTTTAAATTTCAATATAATCATTATTAGTATTATTAGATTTCTTCCAAATTAATAATTAATTTTTTTTTCCAAATTAATAATGCTTTAAATTTGTATTTGATGATTAATATGATAATTTTTTTTCCATCTTTTAATTTTTTTAACAGAACTTTGGAGAAATTTAAATGTAAGTTGATTTTTTTTCTATATACTAGTATGTTTTATTTGAACTTTAGTATGAATTGAAGTATATTTACTGACAATATATGTGATTTAATGTTCAAAAATATATATACACTATTATGTTGCGATGTACATAATATATGACATAAAAATAATAATTCTAGTTGTTAGGCACAACTGTTTGAATGTAATACTGTAGTGACGCATTATATGATAATTGACAAAGAAATTCTAGAAAATCAATAGACCAGACCTATGACCACTTATTTTGTTTAAATGTTTAAATGTGGATGTTATTATGTATCATGTGATTTTGAACGATTTCATGTTAAATGTTGATGTTTAACTTTAACACAGCAGAACAATGTGCAACTTTTGGTGGATTAGTTTGCTATGCACCCATCAGTAGAAACCACCAGGACTCAAACCCACGACCTGCTCACAGATGTAAGAACCAATAAATCAGTATATCATTATATTAATGTGATTGAGTTTCCTGCCCTGGCAATGTCATATTTAAGACATTCCATACTGGGTACTTAGCATTGTATTTTCCACATGAAGGTCGTGGGTTCGATTCCCGGTCGGGTCTGGTGGTGTGTGTTGAGCAAACTCATCCCTAAAGGAGTTGCACACAGCTCTGTGGCACCTACACGTTAATTTAGGTACTGGTCATTGAGTTGAACAAGTGAGTGAATGATTGTGTGGGTGATTAGCATTGTGCACTGAATATGCTGCCGATGCAAACACATGAGAATGATCAATTGGTGATCAATGAGTGGGTCAATGGCCTGTTGTGAATTGTAAAGTCGTGAGAGCAAGACTTGGATCAGGACTATAAACCATCACATTTACATATGTTTGAACACATTTATTTTAGTGTACATGTGTTTGCCAATGTTCAATGTTGTCAAGTGGAAGTTCAGCTAGATGGATGATTTGGGTTGTAAAATCATTCTTTACCTATGTTTATCGTGCTAGAAATACATGCTTTGTGTTAAGTGAAATGCGAGAGAAGTTAGAAACAAGAAATTGTGCTCTGCTATTTATTATTCACTTTTAGTTACATAACAAGGTGGTTCAATTATGTATTTGTGAATGTCATTTGTCTGCGGGAAATGTTCATAATCGTGTGGCTTGGAAGATCACTGCTGCGTGTAGACTACTGGCGAGGTCACCTCCAGCCCGGCGCTCCTCACCGACCTCTTCTTGCGTCCCATTAGGGTTGGCTTGCATATGTCCTGAAAAGCATGAAAATTTGCATGGAGGAAGTAAATATGTTCTTTCATGTAAAATTTGGAGACACACTCCAAAAGTTCCAAGTATTTAATAAAGCAAGATTTATCCATAATGTACGCACTAGATTGTAAAATGTTGTTTTACATGTCATGCATTTCAAAATCCCTTGAAAGTGGACATGGAATTTGTAAATATGCTCTTTTTTCATTTACGAACCAGAGACATGCACTAAAAGGTTCCAATATTTCAGAAGTAAAGATTTATTTTTTATGAATCTGTACAATTTAAAATTGTTTTACATATACCAAAATAGCTTGAAAAACATGTGCAATAGTGAAAATACCGCATGAATCATGTTGCCTTTAAAAATATACATATTCAAATCTGGATGTATGATTTTACAGTTTAGTCTCAACGTCCTCTCAAAACTCTATAATCATAATAATCTCTAAGTCTAACATATGCAATTGTGTTGTATATGCACGTTCTTGTATTACAAATCTACAATAGACAATATTCAAATACCATTTAAGTAATATTAAAGGAATCGAATGGCTCTATAGTGCACTATTTGGCTTCTATGATGATGTGTCTAACTTCGTATTAATTTGTTGCTACATATGTGTATTTCTGCAATAATGGCATCTGTGCGAGATAAAACCACTATCTTCACACACTGAACCCATATTAAGGACACTCAGGGGACATGTCTAAGTGGTATCAATAGATCAATTACATATAAACTTGCCAGGTACGTTTTTACTGTGGCACGAGCAGCCCCAAGAACATGTTACATGTGCAAATAAAAGATGGTAAAATACAATATCAAAATATGTACTCACTTCTGGCACTGGCCACATCCCTGCCTCTTTAATTCCGTCAAACACGTTCACCTTGCACGTGAACACAATGCCAGCTTCCGGGTACATGGTGAATGCAAACATGGTGAAATCGAATGAGTAAGAATAGTTGTTGTAGGTATTGAAACTTGCTTTGTCATCGAAAAAGCATCCAGCATTTCCTTGGGTGTTACTGCAAATCAATTAGAATTTCTTTATGCTATAATCTAAAACTAAGCGTAGAGCATCTTAGCTCATTGGTGTAAATAAACACTATTAATAGAGTTTGGATATATTGTTTTTAAAACTATACTGTGAAACTACAATGTATCGCAGGTTGTACAAATCGTGGACATTTTGTCAAATGTGCTAACGAACTGAGAGAGACGATTAAATACACAAGCAAAAATAAATAACTCATATTACAGAAAATCTTATCACATATATATGCACATATATTTTCATTTTCTGTCACTATTTTGGTTCAGGAAAAGATTTTCAAAATAACCTATCTGACAAATTTCAGCCAGGAGATAGAATTACAACGATCATTTTAAAAAATATCATAAAACTCACCCTGCGTGGATAATGGTATGGGTAAGATTCTGAGTCACGTTGATGGGTTGAGCGAAACATTCATCGACAGACTGTAAGAAAACACGGACATGATTCAGTGATATATAAAGAAAAAACATGGAACTATTATTCAACATGTAACATGTACTTAAAATAAGGTTTACATGTATATGCATATTTTGATACATTTCCAATAAATTCATTTATTTTGTCATCAAAATGATTGTAACATTCAGAACTAAAGTAATTGTTTAAAATCTATGGATTCGTGTTCCAGAAGATGATTTAAAGCCAATCAACAGCTATAGTAGGTTATCTATACAAAATACTGTGACAACAATTTTACTTTTTTTTTCTTTGTTCTATTTTTGCTGCTTTAACGCGGTCTAAATTAAATTAAAATTAAATTTATGTTGGTCCAAATTCTATTTACTTTACTCTTTTAACATGTTTCGATACTACAAGTATCCTTTTCAAATTAAGATTAAAATTTTCAAAATATCAGTTCCAAAAATATAGAATATCATAAAACCGTAATACTACTCATGTTGGGGCAGTGAAAATGTTTTTTGTGGGTCTCTAGATGTGGTCTTAAATGGAGACTCTGATGTACCTCTTTCAATTAAGATCCCCTCCAGGAACAAAACTATTTTGTCAGTGCAAAAACTCACTAGAGACGATTGGGAATGTTCTTACCAAGAACAAGGACACTTCAAGCCAGCACCCTGGGGTGATTTTAACAGAAAGGATATATTGCATATTTTATATTTAAATCACTATTTACCAAGTGAATCAGACGCGGGGCAGTCAATGATATCTTGGCTCGGACCTCCTTGTTTGTAGGGATCACGTCACCAGCAGTGTACTCTGCACTAGCCTCAACGTCATAAAGAGTGAAATAGAATTGGAACGCTCCGGTTTGCTGGATGTGGTCATCACTTGTGCTGTAAATACACACGTCAGCACTTTTTTAAGCATCCACCGAATCTGGGATTACATCGATCATGGGAGTAAGCATACATAACAATAGATGATAGTTTTTAGTGAAATACAATTTTTTCTATTTTGTCTTCAAAATGAATCAAACATACATGCAATAATAAATGAACTTTATCGAAATAAGTAGATCTTATGTAATAAAGCCTCACTTATTTGCGACCTGTATATCTACTGACTAAATGCTTATTGTTGCTTTGTTTAACTTTTCATTAAGAATATAGATGCCAAACAAAATTTCAGAAAAATAATGAATTTCAATTTTAATTTTAATCAAGAATAATTAAGTCTCCGCTTCTCGTCTTTCTGCAGTTGTATCCAGCTGGTTTCAAGACCAACTTTGTCATAAAATACATACATTACATACATGTCGACTGCGCAGTACAGCCCCTGGATAGTAGACTATTAACTTCGACATTTACATTTATGACATTTACATTTACATTAATTCATGTATTGCAGTCTTGAAATCTGATATCATAACGAGGATCAATGATAAATGATTATTCAATAGCATCCGTGAGTAATGTTTTTTCAATTTTGTGCTATTTCTTGTTCCTATTCTCACAGGTCTTATGTCAAGAGTGCAACCACTTGCATGTAAATGCAAATGTGAATGTGAATGTGGTGGTTTATAGTCCTGATCCAAGTCTTGCTCTCACGACTTTTGCAATTTACACCACAGGTCATTGGCCCACTTATTGATCATCAATTGATCATTTCTCATATGCATTGACATCTTTGTTTGCCAAAGTACTGTTCACCAAAGTGGCCACTGCACATTTTAACATATAAGATAAAAATGAACATTACAAAATATAGGTGAATACTCACACAAGATCTGGGGCCACATTGGTGGAAGCTACCAACTCACTCCTCGGGTAGACGCATGACACTGTCAGGTTGAGTTCTTCGCGCACAATAGTTTTGTCAGGCTTGCTCCGAATAAAGAAGTGGAAAGTCAGAAAGTTCTCGTCAAACTGCAATGAAAAACTCACACTTAACTAGTTGCAAAATACAGTTTAGCAGTGTTCCTAACACAAAGCCTTACATGTTGTCCCCGTGAAGAGGAGATTGGAAAAAACATATTTGAATACTTTCGTAAACTCATATTGAGTGTGCCTAAAACTCCCATCACATTACGTAAACAATGATGAGAATCCTGGTAAGAGAAATACATAAACACAATTTTGTGGTGCTGAACTGGGGGGGGGGGGGGGTCTCACACTATCGTACTATTAGTACGGACGTGCCTCAAAACTGGGTGTCTTTTTTCACATTTTTGGTATATTGCTGGGTGTCGTTTTACACATTTTTGGTATATTCATCAGGATAAAAAAAAGATGTGAGAGAGAGGTATGAAAAAAATATTGATATTCAATATATTCATTCTTGATATCTACATGTACTACGTCTGAGTTTGATATATTGCTGTGTCACCTTTTTCTCGGATATTGGTATATTGGTGGGTCACATTTTCTCAGATATTGGTATATTGTGGGTCGCTTTTTCTCAAAAATAGGTATAATGGTGGGTAACTTTGTAACCTTTATGGAGATATATATCTCTAGTTATGGAAAATTAGTGATAACAGTGCTAAAATTATCGCTTTTTGTCTGTGGATATACTGTTTAGGTAACGTAGCCACGTATTTTAGGTAGCAAATTATTTGTTGAAAAGTAATTCCATTATATCTAACTGTCCAAACCAGATCTGGGTTTACATGATTGGCTTGTTTGGGTGGACGTCTCCTCGAGAACATACATAAAGTATGAAGTCATCATAAATATTAACAGACAATTGATTTTAAATGTATATTCTTATCTGAATACTAGTCCTGCCTTTCATAGTAATGTTCTATATCGTGTTGTCAATGTATCATCAATATGAAGCTATTTGCTACACATGTTTTAAGTGCGATGGATTCAAAAACAAGCATCCTTATATGTGATCCATTATTTCACAATATAACAGAATATCTATGAGGAATACCTAAGGACTGGCCTCGTGTGGTCTCAATTGAGACCTCGTTTATTAAAGAAGTTAACATTGGTTTCTTTCTGAAGACATAGGACCTCAAGAAAATGTATTTATATAATGGTTGTCCGGCTAGAGAGTTGTGTTAATTGGTGATTCAAATTTCCCATTCATAAAAGCTATGATATGCAAGGGTTTCTTACAGACAATGTGCTGTTGCATCCTTCAAGGGGTGTCTCGAATGAGAGAATCGAGCCTGTAGGATCCTTAACTCCAGTACAGTCATCACCCAGTATCAAGTTTTCGGCAGTGAAAGTCGAAGCTGAAACCACAAACAGAAAATTTGGCTTTATAAAAACCTATTTTTCAAGACATTTATCAACTCAGCTTGTTGATTTTTGTCAAAAATGATGTAGTGCGCAGTATTCTATGATGATTGTTATGTTCTTTGTCATATCTACTAAGGGACAGTGGCCATCATGGCGGCTGTAACCTTGATACGGCTGTCTTGAATTTTGTCAAAACCTATTTTTAACACCATAAATGAATTCAGCATGTTGAATATAGCTAAAAAATGATGTATGTATCATTCAATATTTTATGATGACTGGTTTGTTTGTTTTTTACGAAGTCCTGAAGTCTGAGTGCCATTTTGAAAAAAAACCCTCAATGTTGTAAAGTTTACAACCAAGCTGATTTTGTTCAGGGACCCACATACTAAAGAATCTGTAAACAAAACTCCATATTTGTAGATATGATTAAGGTTTTTGGTTTAACACTGCTACTCACGTATTTCAGTCAGTCTGATCTGTATGGTGGCGTCTTCTGCACGGCATTGCGCTGCAACTACAGCTGAAGCTGCAGTTGATAATGTTGAATTATAATCAAGGTAGATAATCCTGGCTAACCAAATACACATTTTTAAAATATTACGGGTATCTCCATACCAGTACTATAATAATACCCAGGCTATATTTATGGTTAATGCATAAGTCACCTAACTCGACCGATAGTTGCCCCAATAGTCACTGCACAAAAACTTTTAACAGATTATCGAAAAGTATATGTGCAAGGAGTGCGTCAGCTCAATATCCGACCCCAAACTACAAAAGACAAAGCAGGTACACCTCCTTGTATGCTTACACCAAGTCAATAGGCCGACTATCTGCCGATGGTCGGCCGGTAATAAGAGGTCCCATCGGAGACGGCAGACTATCAAATGATTATCTGTCGGGCAACGGCGAATGTCCCACCGACCACCGACTGGTAGCTGCTCGCAAGTCGGCAGAGCAATACATGCGGTCATCGGCGTCACCGAGCTATACCGCCGATAGGGGGTTCATTACAAGGGCGGTGATTGGTGATTTGCCCTAAATCTTGAGTGTGAATTGTGAACTGCCTGTATTTACGTGTGTGGAATGTAATGCAACCTATTCAATTGCAATTCATGATTGTTGTTGAAAGACAATGACGTGTATTGGTGACTGGTGATGTAGGACACACACCCCTCCCCTCCTCTATCGACGCACACAATTTTGCTGCTACCATGTGCGCCCTCATTCTAATGCATAACGCATCGCATCTGTGTGATCTATGCGTGCTCAAAGGAACACAATATATCTGATGCGTGAATCTACCGCTGGGAAAACACTTCATTGCACTGCAAACTTAACAACCTATCACCTATTTAACCACCTACATAACAGTGCAGGCTGGAAATGGCAATACTCACCGGTACAGAAGGGCACATTGCAGTAGCCACGCGTAATTCCGTCATTAGGATCAAGATTGGTGTAGCACCAGAGACCGTGTGGATCATTGTTAGGGTTACGGCAGTAGTTGGCAGCATCATCAATAGTCTCATCGGGGAATAGTGCGGCATCAGTATAATTGGACTGGCCCCACGACAGGCATTGGGCATTCTGGTGTGTCGTTTCCATAGTCCCAGCGTACTCCGTTCCTAGCAGAGTCGTCTTACACTCGGACGATGCTGGAAACATTGATGTTTTGGAAATGCAGTATGTCTACGTCGATTAATGCTGCTTAACACTCAGGCACGGTGACATGAAAATGTAATGTCTTTGTCAATCAAATGTTTTACGATTGCTTGCATCTGTTTGTTGCAACGTGAATGAAAGTGCACATCTAATGGAATGTCATCAGACAGTCAAATGATAGTTTTGTCACTAATTACTGAATGCATATCTGCTACATAAACATTATGTTGAAAATGATTAGGTCCCACTGATGTTTTCTGTACATAATTCATAAATGTAGAATTGTGAACTGCCTGTATTTACGGGTGTGGGATGTAATGCAACCTATTCAATTGCAATTCCTGATTGTTGGTGAAAGACAATGAAATGTATTGGTGACTGGTGATGTAGGACACACACCCCTCCCCTCCTCTTTCGACGCCCGCAATTTTGTTGCAAGCATGCGCGCCCTCATTCTAATGCATAAAGCATCGCATCTGTGTGATCTATGCGTGCTCAAAGGAACACAATATATCTGATGCGTGAATCTACCGCTGGGAAAACACTTCATTGCACTGCAAACTTAACAACCTATCACCTATTTAACCACCTACATAACAGTGCAGGCTGGAAATGGCAATACTCACCGATACAGAAGGACACATTGCAGTAGCCATACACAATTCCTGGTCCTTTATTTGGATCAAGATTATAATAGCACCAGGGGCCGTTTGGATCATTGTTAGGGTTACGGCAGTAGTTGGCAGCATCCTCAATAGTCTCATCGGGGAATAGTGCGGCATCAGTATAATTGGACTGGTCCGGGTGGGCCCACCTCACGCATGTGAAATCATTCTCTGTCTTTTCCAGAGTCCCGGCGTACTCCGTACCCTCCTGAGTCGTCTTACACTCGGACGATGCTGGAAACATGGACGTGTTGGAAATGCAACATGTCTACCTCTATTAATACTGCCTTACATTCAGGCACGGTGACATGAAAATGTAATGTATTTGTCAATCAAATGTTTTACGATTGCTTGCATCTGTTTTTTGCAACGGGAATGAAAGTGCACCTCTAATGGAATGTCATCAGACAGTCAAATGATAGTTTTGTCACTAATTACTGAATGCATATCTGCTACATAAACATTATGCTGAAAATGATTAGCTCCCACTGATGTTTTCTGTACATAATTCATAAACGTAGGAAGCACCTGGGCTAGCCGGGAACACCCACCCCCCTCTCCCCGCCCCAATATCCATAGGCGAGGGTCAAGATGTGCTATGTGCTATGGCCACCCTAACATTTAGAAATATTTATAGGGCTCACGCATAGAATAATGCAT
>CM032661.1:42590017-42668497 GCA_019095985.1 Streblospio benedicti
TTGGTATATTGGTGGGTCACATTTTCAGATATTGGTATATTGTGGGTCGCTTTTTTCTCAAAAATAGGGTATATTGGTGGGTAACTTTGTAACCTTTATGGAGATATATATCTCTAGTTATGGAAAATTAGTGATGATAACAGTGCTAAAATTATCGCTTTTTGTCTGTGGATATACTGTTTAGGTAACGTAGCCACGTATTTTAGGTAGCAAATTATTTGTTGAAAAGTAATTCCATTATATCTAACTGTCAAACCAGATCTGGGTTTACATGATTGGCTTGTTTGGGTGGACGTCTCCTCGAGAACATACATAAAGTATGAAGTCATCATAAATATTAACAGACAATTGATTTTAAATGTATATTCTTATCTGAATACTAGTCCTGCCTTTCATAGTAATGTTCTATATCATGATGTCAATGCATCATCAATATGAAGCTATTTGCTACACCTGTTTTAAGTGCGATGTATTCAAAAGCAAGCATCCTTATATGTGATCCATACTATCACAATATAACAGAATATCTACTAGGAATACCTAAGGACTGGCCTCGTGCGGTCTCAATAGAGACCTCGTCTATTAACGAAGTTAACATTGGTTTCTTTCTGAAGAAGACATAGGACCTCAAGAAAATGTATTTATATAATGGTTGTCTGGCTAGAGAGTTGTGTTAATTGGTGATTCAAATTTCCCATTCATAAAAAGCTATACTACTATGATATGCAAGGGTTTTCTTACAGACAATGTGCTGTTGCATCCTTCAAGGGGTGTCTCGAATGAGAGAATCGAGGTTGTATCATCCTTAACTCCAGTACAGTCATCACCCAGTACCAAGTTTGCGGCATTGAAAGTCGAAGCTGAAACCACAAACAGAAAAATTTGGCTTTATAAAACCTATTTCTCAAAACATTAATCACTCAGCTTGTTGATTTTGTAAAAAAAAAAATGTAGTGCTCAGTATTCTATAATGATTGTTATGTGTGTTTTTTTTTTCATATCTAGGCACAGTGGCCATCATGGCGGCTGTCTTGAATTTTGTCAAAACCTATTTTTAACATCATGAATGAACTCAGCCTGTTGAATATAGCTGAAAAATGATATATGTATTATTCAGTATTTTATGATGACTGGTTTGGTTTTTACGACGTTCTAAAGTCTGAGTGCCATTTTGAAAAAAGCTCAATGTTGTAAAGTTTACAACCACGCTGATTTTGTTCAGATACCCACATACTAGAGAATATGTAAAAAAAAACTCCATGTGTGTAGATATGATTAAGTTTTTTTTTTTTTTGGTTTAACACTGCTACTCACGTATTTCAGTCAGTCTGATCTGTATGGTGGCGTCTTCTGCACGGCATTCCACTGAAGCTGCAGCTGATAATGTTGAATTAAAATCAATGTAAATAATCCTGGCTTACCAAATAGAATATGTTTCAAATATTACGGGTATCTCCATACCAGTACTATAATACCCAGGCAGCCAGGCTGGAAGTGACACAACTCACCGGGACAGAGGGGCACATCGCAGTATTCCCGCTGCCCAGCATTGCCGGTGTAGCACCAGGGACCGTCTAGATCGTTGTCCGGGGTTGCGGCAGTAGTTGGCAGCAGCCGAAAGACTACCATCGGGGAAATCTGTGGCTTTGTGTGATCCATGTAGAAATCGGTCCACTGCTTGCAGCTTATCTTGGACAGAGTCCCGGTGTACTCCGTACCCTCCTGGGTCGTCTTACACTCGGACGATGCTGGAAACATTGATGTTTTGGAAATGCAATATGTCTGTCTCGATTAATACTGCTTTACATTCCGGCATGGTGACATGAAACAAAAGTCTTTTTCAATCAAATGTTTTACGATTGCTTGCATCTTTTTTGCAATGTGAATGAAAGTGCACAGGGCCAAGATGTGCTATGGCCACCCTAACATTTAGAAATATTTATAGGGCTCACGCATAGAATAATGCATGGAACGTGAACATTCTGACCTGCATAAAAATGATGGTAAATTTGATTTCAAGGGGGCCATAGCCACTACCACCCTGTATATGTCATAGTTAATAGAATATAATATAATGAAATAAAACCTTTTAATGCATTTTGAAATGGGTACACTTATGCTAAATACTCCGTGAGTGTGATTGGGAACTACACATAACCACGGTGCTTCAACTGCTTCAACAAGGGTGTGACAAAACAGTGTTGGGAGCCAGTAGCACCATGGTGTGAGCATTTTAGTACAAACAAACGATAATGTTCACTGTTATATACTGCGCAGACTTATACCATCTATACTGTTACATGAATTGGAGATATGTTATTGATACTACAGTAATAGTAACATGCCTATCAGGTAATACTATACATGATTTTGGCCCACAAAATTTCCATCCTTTATTTCGTCTATCAAAACAATGTATGTTGCTAGAAGGCATTGCTTTAGAACAAATACACTATCTTCTTCATCCTGCCATACCTATATACCATTCTTACATGTTTGAAAATTGGTCCTCAAAATCAGCCACCTCCAACATGCTTAAACTTTCCCAACATCAACTGACAGTTGAAGCACCTTGATAACGTAAGTTTTGAAGAGCGTTTGTAACACAATAAACTTGAATAGAGTACTCACCCAAGCAGTGGTTGGTCACACAGACCAGCAGCAGCAGCAGCGAGAGAATCATGATCCTCATCTTAGCGGAAATCACTATATGGTGTGACTGCACACGACACAGTGAGTTTCATGCCGGGCTACGCTAACCGGTGGCTTATAAAGACATACATTGATTTTACATACGTTTTACATAAATTCCTCAAATGTTCAAAAGAATCAAAGGGTGACATGGTTGTTTGTCGACCCTCTGAAAAGGTTGTTAGACAATATTAGATCTGCTCAAATGATTTTCAGCAATTTCTTTGAAAGTAGAGAGGCTTTTGAATTTAGCCAAATGACTTCACGTGTTTTAATTATTGCATGTGTTTATGGGGTTTTGATGATCTGAATCATCAAATAATTACCTTAATTAATTGTCTTGATCAATGAAGTAATTAGATTGAATATTGAAGGATCATGATGATTATGTATTCCTCATAAGCTCATTGATAGAGATAACTTCATAGTTGTATATATCGTTGAAAAGTTCTCTTACAACGAACGCTGCTGTGTTTGTTCCGTTTCTATATGTCCATAACTGCATGTCTCTGGATATATGCTTATTGTTATGTATGAGGGGGAACTGATGTGATTCAATTTTTGTCACTGAGAAACAAAATGCATTCCAATTAGTCATTTTACATGCACTTTCAATATTTCATGGAAAAGTGGCACTGGTTTAGGATTTAAGATCACTCTTTTGGAAATGTTTATAGAATTAGTGGCTTTCAGTTTTGGCACTTTGTCAATTCAAAATGGCCGATCAAGGATGCCATATTAGGTCTAATAATTAATAGTTTTGATTTATCTTTGAAAAACAATATTCCATGTGTTGTTACATTATTTAGATAGATAGAGATCATTATCAGTTACTATTTCACACATGTGTTCAATTCTGTTTTATCAATTCGTTTCAAATTCCTTTTTCCTTGAATGGCCAATTTTAGTTCCACACCCTTCAATTCCAAATCTATGCAATTTAATTCCAATACCAATTTCTCTGACTTCAATTTCAATTCCATATTGGTAAAATGTAATATCTATATACACGTCAAATGATTGTGTATGAGTACGTAAAATATATTTTCCAACAATTTTAATCATTTTACCTTTCCAAACTAGTTGGTTCCCATGTGTAGATGGATAGTTTTATTGACAAATGTTACATTTGTAAATATAGTATTTTTTTTCAATAATATTATTATACATGTAACACCCAGCCTTACATTTAATACATTATACTATTGCCTGGTGAGAGTTAAGTAAGTGACTGAATGGAATGGATACAAGGTTTGGCAGCAACATTTTAATACTAGTTGGTCATGAGTTTATGTTTACAATAAATGCAATAACTCAGATGTAAGATGCCCTGCTGAGGCGTAGACTGTATGTGAACATGACATTTATTTACTAGGCATTTAATGAAAGCAAACAAATATAATAAAAACAACTAACAGACACACATATATCTATATATAAAGGAAAGGGGCGATTTTTGCGTCACAAAAGGTTTTTAATCACAAGACTAGTCTTTCAAAAGACTTTATTATAGGTTACCACAAGACGTACACACTCCAAATTATGAATGTACAACCAGGACAACTAGGCAGTCGTTATAATGATATTAGGGGAATTAAATCATTGTCATATTCTGCGTATATGGCTGTGAGATATGACGATGGAAGGGAGGTAATGGAGTTGTTCCGGACCAGGTGGTGGGAGGGATGAAGGATGGGGAGGGACGATCATTTAATGTGTTCCGGATCACATCTGTTTCAACCCGAACAGCGCCGGGTATCCAGCTAGTATACAGATATATGGTACACACACGCACGCACGCACGCACACACACATAGGTGAGGGGCTTGAGATAGGCGGCAGTGGTGGCCGAGGTCAGTGGCGGCAGCCAGGTGAACGGTTTGAGGCCGCATGACAAATGCTACATTTGTATTTATGTTTTTTTTTCAGATGATGGAATTGAATTCCACAATTCCGTTGTAATTCACCCTATGGCTATACTATTTCAGCCCTTTGCCAAATCAAAGTGAGACTCCCAGAGAGTCATTCCAGGTAATTTTTAGATACGTCTACAATAGTTTTGATACAGCTTAAAACAAGACGGTCCGACGTATTAACCTAACCTGTGATGTGTCCGTTTTTTGACACTGCAAATTTATGCCTATACTAAACTAAAACTATTGCCTATGAGTTGATATTGATTCAGCAATACATTTAATCTTCTTCGCATTTTGAATTGCATAAATAGAAGCAGGCTATAAATTACATTCCAAAGATGCTTTAGTTTTAATTTGATTTTGGTGTACAGCCTAGTAAAAAAAGACACATTTACGTTTTAAATTTCCACCTAAATTAATAGCCGGATGCTTTAATAATTGCTGGTATTTAGATTTATCTAGATGAAGTTAATTAATTTATGGTCTCATAAATGATTATGGTGTGTTTTAATATGCTTATTGACAAAGTATTTATATTCGCATTCCATACAGTTCCAATCGTAGGCAATATATACCTTACTTGGCATGGATGTTTTACGCTCAGGCAACATATTGCAGACTTAAATCATATGACGTATGAGACATGAATCTTTCTGAGCTTTTTCGAATAGATTTCTGCATATGCGGCTTATGTTACACCACATCACTGCTAACAATTTCTGAAGGCAGTGGTGCAATTACCAAATAGGTGCAGTTGACGTGTGTTTATTTGGTCGCCATAGGATATAGATATAGTGTTAGGATTGCATTTGCATTAAATCTTCAATTTGTAAGAGAAAAAGTAAAATGTATGACTCTTATGTCAGTGTCACTCAGGATGGGGATGTTTAGAAGGGGTCTATAAATCCCACAGTCCTCTTTTTTGCCCTTTTGCCCTCATCCCTTTTTTAGCCTTTTCCCCTTATCCCACTGATTTTTCTCATCTTTTAATACCTATTGTGTACTGTCGCGAACACAAAAACCTTTCAATTACAATTTACATTTGATACATTGAAATCAAAGCCCATTTACATAGCATAAAAAAGGAAGAGAAGTGATACAAGACGCTTCCATATGAGGAACTACCTCACATGAATAGTTGCCCTAATAAATCAGTCACTGCAGCAGAGCAAGTACTTTTAACAGATTATCGAAACCGATTATCAGATTTGATTCCGTGCAGATTTCATCAGGAGGCATCATCGTCAGTTTCAGTTAAGATAGAGGATGTGTGTGTACAGCCAGATGATAATATTTTGTTCACTCCATCACCATATAAATCATTGTTTCAAGAAGTTAATGTCGATGATGATAATTAATGTGAAAATGAAAACAAATTGTTGGTGAAGCAAGAGGTGCTAAGTAATGCCGTACATTTTGTCACGTTCCGCAAAAGTGGAACAATGTTCCTGGACGGGGTTCCCACAGATTTTGCAAATTAAAATTCAATGACTTTTCAATGACTTTTCAATGACCTTTCAAGACCAATTTTCATTTTTCCAAGAAATTCTTCCAGATACCTACCGCCACTTAAATACGGTTTCTTTATAGATCAAAGAGGCCAATAATGTGCAAACTATACATTTCTATTCTTCTTTCCTCCAAATCTACAGATACAGGTTTCTTACCAAATTATGTGGTGTGGTGGTCTCATGCGAAGCGCACAAAAATTAGACTTTTGGAAGATATCAAGGTGCTGAACATAACAAAATTTACCGGTAATCTCTGCTCAAACAGCATCTTTATAAATTACCAGTTTAAACAAAATTCAATTACTCTTCAATGGCTTTTTACAAAATTTCCTTTTTTTCAGTGACTTCTTTCAAAATGTAATGACTTTTCCATGATCTTGAACAAACATGAATTTCATTGACTTTTCCAGACTCCGTGGAAACCTTGTTCCCTTAGGGGGAGGGGGGGGTCCGTGAAGTTGATGATATTCCACTTTTTTTGGCGGAGGGGGGGGGTCCAAGATCTTCTCGCAAGCGCTGAAATTTTTAATAGCAAGATTCATCTAGTTGCTATATGAATGTGGCATTACAGATAAATATATGAGACAATATGTAAAATTGCCACTCATGCATCCATGCAGTAATATTAAAAGATGTCTCATTATTTTTTTATGATTTTGATGTCATTAAGTATAGCGTTAATGCTGCTTCATATTATGTATCATAGGCAGATCCAGGTTTTCGGAAAAGGGGGGGTGCACTGAAGGAAAAGAGGGGGCGCACTTATGGGATTTCATGAAAAACCCTATGAAAATGAAGTATTTTGGTGGGAAAAGGGTGGCGCCCCCTGCGCCCCCCTAGTTCTGACTATGTGTATACATTAAATATCATTATATATGTATGAAAAGGGAATTTTTTAATAAAAGATTTCGTGAAACGCAAAACAAAGTGTAGATGTTTTTCGATTATGTCACACATCTGATATTTCCACTTTGGGGGGCCGGGGGTGGTCATGAGAAAAGTGAAGATTGTTCCACTTTTGCGGAACGTGACAAAGTGTACATTATCCCTAAACATGCTACAAGGACCTCAAAAAACTTTTTTATATAAATCTTCTTGCATCAATTCTCATTCTTTTTATGCAATGTAAATAAATGACATTTGATTTCAATGCACACGCTGAAAATATTTTTTCTTGATACGTCAACAGAAAATGTATTATCCAATAGACATATTTGATATTGGATTTTAAGATATGTAACGCCATAAGATACGTGGGATGTGGCTTTTGAGTAAAAAGACACAGGCCACTGCGCTCCGGATCATCACAGCCCAGGTGACAAAAGCTCACGCATTGCCACCGAGCCTTTCGCTATGCAAAGTGAATAGAATAAACGTTTGAGAGATTACATCTGTATTAGAACATCACACACACCATCGTAGCAACACCTCAAGACTACAGTGAGCACATCTGCTCAATAATAATAATATCGGCGCGTGCAAAGTTACATCCCCAGTCAGCAGCTGGCAGTCAGTGGTCAGAGTCCGCAGGTTTGCACGTGGAGATTCCCCCAGCAGGCAGTCTCCCCAGTCTGGCCGTGACGTATAGAGGGCCGAACCCTTTTAGTTTATGCAACAACATAATTTGAACTAGCAAATTATTGCAGTTTACTTTAACAACGCTTTTGAATTTTTGAATCAGGTGCTATTTTCTTACAAAAATATTCATATGTTTGATCAAAAGGTGCTGAAATGAAAACAAATTTACCTCTCTTGAAATCTTGTAATGATAAAAAGTGTATATGAAATCATAGCTTCAACAAAAATATTGAAAGCTTGACCACTACCAACCTGCATTCCATAGACTCATGTTCACAAACCAACTTGCTGATTAAAAACTGAACTCCATACTACCATGTTAATCTTTATAACCTCTATGTATTCTTTGTACTGTATTTGTACTGTCTTAACTTGTATTTATATTTTATTATTTGTTTGACAAGGAACTTACATGGTTTGAAAACATTAATAAAAAATCAAAATTAAACAATTGTGAACACTACTAACACAGCATAAAAGAACATTCAAAAACAAAATGAGACCAAGCGCTGCGAACCAAATACATAGGAATTTTAGTTCTATTTGAAGGAGGTGTTAATTAATTAGCACAAAACAATTTGTTAGAAGCCACCGTACCTAACTCAAGTTACTTCAAATAAACACCGTCACTTGCATTATTTCGTTTGTGTAATCATATAAATATTCATTAATGGTGTGGATAGTCATACCCGTGATGTTCTTAGCTTTTTAAAATTATATAATAACTGACCAAATCTGATTGGGATTAACAAATTTAAGTTTCAAGCAAAATACCACAGGTGGGTTAGAAACCCGTTAACCAACTTCTGCTGGTGGTAATCTCTGATAAGCGACGGCCTTGAATAGGCGTTAATACGAGATAGTCGTATAGTCTCGGCGTTTGCCTGTTTGTGGGGAGGCTACAACTTGGGTAGAGGCGATAGCGCGCGGAAATACGGTATTTGTTAGTCTCCACAACAGACCTTCATCCTGATTGAGCGCCTTGTGCCGAAAGTCAGCTGGCGTCTGTAAAAGAGACTAGGTATTTGTAGGATGTGAGCGACAAACACAATGTCCTCCTAATAATGAGCAACAGCGCGAATCTCTGGTTGGTCTACCTCTGTACTTCCGGTTGTAAGTAAAAAATTTGCACTTGTGAAAAGTTTATATTTTATTATCTTTACCCTTGTAAGTACTAGCGTGGGGCTAATATAATTTATATTATATTGTAAGCATGATTTACCTGATTTGATTTCTTGTTTTCAGTGAAATCTGTTAACATAAATAAAGGTAAAAATGCCTCGCATCGACACCGATGTCAAATTGGATTTCAAGGATGTTCTTTTCCGACCAAAGAGAAGTACCATTAGGAGCCGTGCAGATGTAAGTTTGTCAAAATTCAGTAGTTTTCTCATCCTGACATAAATAATAGAAAAGGGTGGATTGTCACATTTTCATCATGGTATAGCAAATATGATCTAGCAAGTTGGCCTTTATTTTGTAGACATTTAATTGTTTGTTCTATAGAGTCTAGTATACTTTGGAAGAGTTGTTTTGATTCCAATGGATTCAGCGATTCGTCTAAAGGCTTAGAAATTTTTACTGGTATATTTATATCTTAAATAAATTAACAACATTGTCTCCACTTCCCAGAAAATTAGCCCTCAATTGACGGATGATGACATAACAAATGATGTATTTTTTCATATATATGATTTTAGGTAGAATTGTCAAGATCCTATATATTTAGGAACTCTAAGAAAACCTATGATGGAATACCTGTGATGGCATCTAACATGGACACTGTTGGAACTTTTGAAATGGCAAAAGTATTGGGAAAGGTAAACAAATATGTATTATAGGTGTAGTCAATGGCAAAGCGACATGCACTTTCATAGCGACACCCACATGATTTTGTGGCATGTCGGTCGCAATGACAGCTCCCCCATCTATATGAAATGTAGTTCACATTTGGTGTCCTAAAGTCTTTGTTAAACATACCACCAAACATTAGATATGCAAATTTGAATTTTCACAGAAATATAAACTCATTTAGAAGTATAATAGATTGATAGTAATAGTGAATGTTAGTTTACTAGCTTGTCACGCTGCTCATGGGAATTGGACATGGAGAGAAATAATCAGTCTTAAATTTGTAAGTATTAAATATTCTGTATGTATTCATGTCAAATGTTTAGTGGTATGTTTAGCAAAGTATTTGGGACACCAAATGTGAACTACAATTCATGAATACAATATACTGTATTCATGTATATTGTTAAACTGATGATCTTACACTGTATATTTTACCTGTACTTCATTTCTTTTGGTGTTTTAATTTGAAAAGGAGCCTTTAGGAGCTCGAAAACGTTTAAGAATAAAATTTAAATCAAAATTAAACTGTAGAACAGAATTTTCATCTTGTCAAGAATACAGCCGTAAAGAGAGAAAAGAAAGCAATACACTATTGATAATAAATTTGTAGGTGGAACCTAATATTGTTTGACAGATTCAAACCTAAACGAATCTGCTATCTTTGTGTACAATTTTCATAGTACATCAGACAGTGAAGTATTTATCGGAGGCACCGCTTTTTGCAATAAACGTCCGTAGTAATTGTGAATTGTTAGATATAGCAATGGTAGTTGATATTTTATTGTGCTTTTTCTTAATTTGTAGAGTCAAGTTTTTACATGCATTCACAAACATTATTCCGTTGATGCTTGGAAAGAGTTTGCATCACAGAATAAGGAGATTCTGGCGCATATCGCCGCCAGTTCTGGCATGGCGCGAGGAGACCTCGATAAACTAAAGGCAATCTTGGAAGCAGTGCCAGAGGTACACAGTGCTTTTATATTCAGCTTAAAGATGACATCTCTCATTTAAATATTTGATGGTATATTAATATTATGTTGAATTGTCTTACCTTACCACTGTTTTTTAGAAATACAATATAGCAATATAGTTTCTTTTTTTTCTTTTTTGTATGAATTTTGAGATTTTACAAAACCTTAAAGCAATAAAGTAAAAAATAATACCTTATCTTCAATTTTACATTTTTAGGTATCTTTCATCTGCTTAGATGTTGCCAATGGTTATTCAGAACATTTTGTTGAGTTTGTGAAAGAAGTTCGTAGCCAGTTTCCTCAACACACGATAGTGGTAAATACATATTTGTGAGATATTAGAATTTTACAAGAATATTGTTCTGTTTCGCTACAAACTTCATGAATTATGTTTAATTAAATTACATTTTGGAATAACTTTATTTGAAATTTTTATGATTGTGAATAAGTTGTACTTGTGGAATTGAGCTTTTAATGTTTGCTTATATTTAGTGATGAATACATCTGATCAGTTTACGTTGAAGTTTGATTTTAATATTGTAGGCTGGAAATGTAGTTACGGGAGAAATGGTTGAAGAATTGATTTTGTCTGGTGCTGATATTATCAAGGTAAACATCTGTTTGAAAATGTCAAATATTCAAATATCATGATATTTATTTCCATATGACAAATTGTGTAACAACTCAGTTCATGCTTCATTTTTTTTCACTTCATAAAGGCCTAAATTATAATGCTCGGTCATAGAAATAATTGTTCTGTAAAAGCTAGTACTATGAGGTTTAGTTATAAACTGCGAATTTAAAATTACCTTTAATACATCATGGAACCACAAATTTAAAAGGCCGCAAAATTGCATAAATAGCAAACTGCGAAGATTTAAGGTTGCAATTGCAAACTTCAAGGGTTTTATAATATTAATAAAAAGATGCGTTTTTATTTTAAGTGTAAAGAAATTAAGCTTTGTATGTTTCATTTATTGTACACATCATCGTTTTAAATATAAGATAGAATGTCATCCTCTCTTATTTGCTAGAATATGTGATGACATGAAATGATATAATGATTGGATGATTCCTCAAGACTTAAACATTTCCAAAGACAGACGTGACATTTAACATTGGAGAGAAGGTGGCTTCTCATTTGCAACATTTTGTTATTTCTGATGAAAATCATCCACTATACTGTTTGAGCATTATTTAATGGGTAGTTGTGGGAAGTTTAAGAAATATTTATATTTGATCTTTTCCTGGAGATTTGTTTGGCACATTTCAATGTTTTGATAGCGGTAATTGTATTGAAATTGCTATATTATATGCGTAATACACTACTTGTCGAGTCATTGAGTTTTTGCTCTACCATTCACCTATTGATTCCTCAAAAAGAGTGATAGCGTTTTATGAACAATTAATTCTGGTTGTAAATTGTAATCATTTCGAAAGGTTTACTTTAAATGTTGTCATAGTAGGTATCAAACAATTGAATCCTAGTAAAGCATGTGGCTTTGATAACCTCTATGGTGAGCATATTAAATTTAGTGAAGCTTGCTATTTTACTCAGTATTGTATTTAATGCTATGATTTTATACCTGAAAAAATTTTAGATACTATTATTATTCCTTTGAAGAAAAAAAAATGGATATGCCTATCCTATGTCTTTATGTTCATATACCTCTCTGAAAGGCCAGTTACATGTTATATTTGCGTCCTGTTGGTGATCGGTCGGTGTTACATGTTATATTTGCTGTAGGTGGGTATCGGTCCAGGCTCCGTGTGCACGACCCGCAAGAAGACGGGCGTGGGCTACCCCCAGCTCAGCGCCGTCATCGAGTGTGCGGACGCTGCGCACGGCCTCGGAGGGCACATCATCTCGGTAACACACTACACACACCCTCACACCCTACACACCCACACCCCCGCGGCACATAGGGTCAGGATTAGGTAGAGGAGTGCTACTCATCAGGAGGATGAGTAACCCTCAAATATCAACTCATCCTGCAAAAATGCACTCGTCCTCTGCACAAACTCTATATCTGTTTAAAGTTTGACCAGAATTGCTGCTCGTCAAAAGGACGTGTTACTAAAACTTACTTGTCATTCACACAGTTTTACTGGTCAATATGAGTGGACGAGTGGCAAATCCTGACCCTGCACTTGTCTGTTGGGACATACATAACAATACTGTTAGATATTATGTATATACTGTATATATAATTTTATTTATATGGATTGTAACTTTTACATATCTGAAATAAATGTATCGTTATCGTTAATAACAAACAACAAATATTTTATGAGTCCCATGGGATGCACAATTTTTAATTCTTTGCATCCTGTTGTAAAATAATGAGTCCTGGAGTGTCACAAAATTAGTGATTTTATTTGGGTCTGAACGCTTTACCAAGACAGTAAACAACTACCAAATGTAAAACAGTTTATTATTGGTCCTTTTACATTACAGAATGCACACTTTTAGTTAACAAAAATGTCTATCCATACACCATCTTGAGAATATATCCAACAAGTCACCCAAGCCATGAAGTTAAACACAAAAGTCCTTCCATATACACGTACTGTCTCAAGAAAATATCCAACAAGTCCCCCAAGCTACGAGGTTAAACACGAAGTCTTTCTCAAATATCAAACAAAACTATCAAAACCAAGCCAAGCCATCTTATTCCTAGAAAAATTACTGAAGGTGAAATACTTAAGAAATTGATTCACAAAAATTAACCAATATCAACACGGCTAAAAATTCGTCTCAAAGAAATAATTAATATTGAACAATCAATTTTGTGACATGGAGATTGATCATTACCTGTTGTGTGTCAGGACAGAGGCTGCACGTGCCGGGGGAATCCTCACTATGTTGTTGTTTGGCAGGACGGCGGGTGATCCCAAACCTTCATAAATCTACCAAAATGAGCCTCTGTACAGAGACCACCTCTCTATTGAGACCACTTAACACTGGTCCCAAAGGTCGTCGTAATAGAGAGGTTATAAAGTAATAAGAAAGATAGTTCTTTTTATCTGATGAAATCTACCAGGCATACAGCAAAAAGATTCATAATTGTGTAATATTCTCAGTTTGTTCACCAATAAATGTGCAAAAAATGAAACTTAAAAGGTAGAATATCTAATCAAATTTTGTCGAAGCGCATGGAAATTTGAATGAAATTTTTAGGTTTCAATTTTTGTCAGGACGGAGGCTGCACGTGCCCGGGCGACGTTCATAAAGCTACCAAAATGAGCCTCTGTATAGAGACCACCTCTCTACTGAGACCATCTAACACTGGTCCCAAAGGTGGTCCTAATAGAGGTTATAAAGTAGTCGCTGGCAGGACGGTGGGTGCATGTACAGTAGAACCTGTGTATTAGCACCACATTTGGGGCCAATGTTAGGCGGTCTCAATAGAGAGGTGGTCTCTATACAGAGGGTCATTTTGGCAGCTTTTTTAAAGTTTGTGACCGTGAAAAGTGGTCTTGTTAAAGACGTGATCTCAATAGAGAGGTGTTCGTAATTGGAGGTTCTACTTGTGTGTCAGGACGGAGGCTGCACGTGTCCGGGCGACGTGTCCAAAGCATTCGGCGCGGGCGCAGACTTCGTGATGGTGGGCGGCATGCTGGCCGGCCACGACGAGAGCGGGGGCGAGATCATCGAGAAGAACGGCAAGAAGATGAAGCAGTTCTACGGCATGGCCTCCGCCACCGCCATGCAGAAGTACCAGGGCGGAGTCGCAGAGTACAGGTAAGCAGATATATTGAGTATCAGATGTCAAGCAAATTGACCTCTGAAATGTTTCGCCTGACTCTGAGAGTGGATTAACATAATGTATGTGACCTGTTTAAATACTGCAACCTGATTGGTTGAACCCGCCGCCATACCCATCTGATACTTAGTCGGGATTGGTCACTTGACCTCATTTATATTTATCACCGGCCTGTGATGATTATAGATTAACAGCCTGTGATTGGTCAGAATTTTTAATGAGAATAATTGTTTCCAACATCTGATACTCAGATTGATATAGTACAGCATCATTCTAATTCAGATATAATACCCATAACATAATATTTGTAGTTCAAACAAATATTGATGCAAAACTACCATTGCAGATTGTATAGCATGGCTACTATTGTGCTGACAGCAAGTTCATGCAGTAACATATTATAACCAAAATATGGTATTGATCACCAAAAAAAAACGATACTATTTTTTGCCACATCTACATTGTAATTTTTATTATTCTGATTCCATATTATACTTGTTATTCGGTAAACAGCTTTGTGCCTCATTTTAATTCTCTACCTTTTACTTCTATTAGCTGCGTTTATCCAAAAAGTTTTCAAAAAAAAAATTGACAAACAATTTCTTTTTACTTTTAAAATATTTTGAAAACTTTTTGGATAAACACAGTTGTAAGAAGGAAAAGGTAGAGAATTAAAATTATTCTTATTGGTTTTTATAATAGTGAACATTTCCATAAAAATGGAATGTTTTTCAGCCTGCTAGTTTCATATAATCTGGTATTGGTATTTTTCTTAGTTGTTAATGTGATGAGTTTGCACCACACTGTTGCTGATTTTGCAGGGCGTCTGAAGGCAAGTCGGTGGAGATCCCGTATCGTGGTCCGGTGGAGAACACTCTACAGGACGTGCTGGGTGGCGTCCGGTCGACATGCACATACGTCGGAGCGTCCAAGCTCAAAGAACTGAGCAAACGCACCACATTCATCAGAGTAACACAGCAGATCAACGATGTCTACACAGCGTTTAACGTCAAGGACTAGACATTGCAGCCATGTGGCGGCATCTTGATATGATCAAAAGCAACTGCTTCATCAGTTTATGTAAATCTTGTATATTATGCATAGATTTGAGAAAATTTAATAAGAAAGATAGTTGTTTTTTTTAATCTGATGAAATTTATCAGGCTTATAGTAAATGGATTCATAGTTTTGTAATTTTCTCAGTTTGTTCACAGGTAAATGTGCAAAAATTGAAACTTAAATGGTTAGAATATCTATTCAAATTTTGTCGAATCGCATCGAAATTTGAATGAATTTTTTAAGTTTCAATTTTTGCACATTAATAGGCAAAGGAACAGAGAATATTACAAAGTTATAAAAAGAACGAATATTTAAACATCTTTTCAAAGCCGCAATCAAGATACAAAATGACGCTGTTGCCTTTGTTTCTGATCACAATGGCCCCATGCTCTGCTGTTTCACCGTTTTCTCGTAGCTGAATGTGTATCTCACGATCGTATTCCCTCCGTAGATAATATATCCTTTGTACATAGAAATACCTTATGTGTGGTAGCATGATCTTGTTTGTAAGCGTATAATTATATAGAACTTACAAATGAAATGCAATAAACATGTATAGAGTAGCTAATATAGAGCAGGTTGTTGGTTGCACAAAGATTTGTTATGATTGGTCTATGCAGTGTGAACTTCGATGACCGTCAATTCTGATGCGAGTTTGATTTCTTTTCCTTCTATTGCCTTGTGTATTGGTGCATTTTTTATTATTTTACAATGTCTTTCATCCCTCTTGGTTGACACTTAATCAAAATAAAGATCAAAATATTAAACTTTTGTTTAGTGTTGGACAACTTAATTTATTTGTTGCATTAGAGGATTTTCCTTACATTGCCATATTCCACTGATTTTAGAAAAAAAAATTAACAACTTACTAAACAAGACTCTTTTGTGTTCCTGGAAATCTTTATTTTTACATTTCTACATGCCAGCATGATAGGGATAGAATAAGATTACTAGGACAAATTAAAAGTTAAAAATCCATTGGGTTATCGCACAATGACAACATACTTCAGCCATATTATTAATGGGACTCGAGCACAAATGTATCTACAGATTAGAAGGTTTTATAAATTAGTACAGATTAGCATTAACCCTTTTAATTCAAAATTATTCAATGAAATGTTAGGGTCACAGACCTTATTAATGAAATAATCAAAATTACGAAACATCCATTTTTTCGTATTTCAAGTGAAGTTCGTAAATCAATCGAACTCAATGTTTTTCTTAACAAAACTTATCAAATAGAATAATTTAGTCTGCAAAAAGTGTCATTTACTCACCCAAGAATTTCACTAAAGACTTCCTCAAAAAATCAAATGATTTTTTTCTTTGTAAAATATTGCATGTGTAATAATACCAACTGTGAAAAAACGTAAGATTTTTCTACATTATAATTTTTTTTTCAAATAACTTATGATTGGAATTTTGTCAAACTTATATACAATATGAAGCATTGTATCTGGCTACATAAGCACACACAAAAAAATTGGGTGGGGGGTTACCGGATCATATTAGATATAGACTGTCACATTTAATATCGAAAAATATTGTAATTTTTTACATATTTTGATACACAAGTGATACAAAATTTTGATATATAAAATCTTCATAAAAAAAAACCCACGGACATCAGTTGACCTATAAAGTACACATGCAACTTGATAAACCATGTCATACATTATAGAGACCGACATCAACGTTTTTTCACCGAGGGTCGCTCAGTCCACTAAGAAATTTTAGATGCTGGAATGAAATTTACATTTTTTAAGTACTTCTAATTAACTCTATTCATTTCACCTCATCGTAGCTGATGCACGATTGAACAAATTTCATTAATTAGCTGACCATTATTGTAAATACGAAGATAAAACAGCAATATTTCATACCCAGTCTCACGCATTTGCGCTAGTCCCTGGAACAGGATTCTACAGGAGCTATTTTTATAGCAATTGTTACGTATGAGAGGCTGTCACAAACCCGACCTATTTCCAGAAGTTTTATGAAAGGAAGATGATTTTTCTATGAAAATGTCTTGTTGTTTAATAATAGAATCCCTTTCCTGAATGATATTGCATAATTATCACATATTCAGTCCTATTGAAATGCTAAAAGTCAACCCTGACCTCGAGACTTGGACTTGCAAGAAAAACTAACACAAAGTATTTTTTCCTATTTATTATTCATTGCCTATATGATTTGATTGCTTTGAAAAAAATCCAGATAAGGTTCACATTCTCTTAGATTAGGTAAAACAACCGGCACAACAGAAAATGCGAGAACAAACATCAGAGTTTGTCACATCACACTAATAAATACCTAAGTAAAATATATATTACTTTGAGACTGACACTCAGCCTAGTGGTTAGTCATTGGATTTTCAGTGGCAAATGTTCAATCTGTAAAGAATTTGTACATCAGTTGCAAATTGTAACGAATTGACATAAACGTAGATGCATCGCAACCGGAATTTCACAAGATATATTTACCAATGAAGGCAAATTTCATACATGTTAAAGATCGGATCTTGAATTGACACATTGTCAAGTGCAAGATACTACATATTCTGATTGGTTTCTTACAAGGCTTTACCATTCATTTACATGAACATTGAATTGTATTTACATGTGCAAAGAATAAAACATATATACACAACATACATAGGAATGGTTAACGTACAACCACCACAAAAATCAGACTACCATTTAGTACTAGTGGAGAATACTGCATCTTACGTCGTACAATATGTAACTCGTTAAATATGGTAATAAAATTCCTGCAATAAGATATAAGGATTTCACAATGAGAAAAAAGCGTGGTTATTTTATGCACAATTCCAGTAATACTGTAACCTTAAAGGTGAACACTGTTAATACTCGATGAAATGGAATTGGGAAAAATACTTAAAAGCAGCTAATAAAACACGTCACAATACTATTGGTCTCTTGCTACAATACTCGCAACTCAACAACACATACTTGAACAATTAATAAATAAGATGTCTTTCAAAACAATTCATTTGCTGGCAATAAATTAATGTCTTTCATAAATAATTGGATGGCAACATTTGCAGGTCAATTTCTACAATCTATCATCTTAAAAATACACTCCAGCCATTAAAACTAACACGCACAAGTCCACGGTATTATTCAATCAACACGCATGATCGTGACAATCATGGATTCCACGTTTAACAAGTACTTAAATAAATAATCATTTCAAAAAGATGATTCAACAAAACATAAATGCAGATATATCAGGAAAAAAACGTACTCCACAACATTCTTTGACCAATTTATAAATATAGTAAACTTCTTTCATTATTACCGGTAACTAAAATCAGAATAAAAGTCCTACTACATTGTAACACTATCATGCAATACGTGCTGTAAAACAAATTCCTAGTCATTCTTCACCTCATATCCTGCATTCAGAGACTCCTAAATATGATTAACAAAACCTAATATTTTGATATCTCTTAAAAACAAATCTCCCTTTAAAACACTGAATTCGAAGCAAAACGTATTTAAGAAAACCACCTCTAAAACAAAAATACTTTCAACAGACAGCAATTCTGCTTAGCATCTTTATTTCACTAGGTGGCCTACTTAGCACTGCTAGGTCTAACTGCAGCCACGCAACAGTTAGCCTTTACAGCGGGCAGTCACACGGTCTAGTCTTCGTCTTCCTCCTCTTCCTCCATCTTCTTCTCGTTGTCTCCGACGCTGGTGAAGTCGTAATCCTCCTCCGTCATGTCGATGGCCCACGCGAACTTGTCCCTCTGTGTCTTGTTGTAGACCTTCTCGATGGGGATGCCCCACTTCTTGCACCTGAAAAACAACACACGATGATGCATTAATGCAGCCCACTGTCGACAGTCTCATCTTTTGAAATACAGAATCAATGTCGCCCAGCATTAGGAATGGACTTTTTAAATTTTCAAAAAAAATAGAGCTTGTTTACAATTATATTAATGGCTTCGAACATCATGTGTACGTGTAACGTAAGTTTCTAAACGCGCCGAACGCAGCGCGCGCATCACAATCTGAAATGGGTCACTGGGTCAGCTTTCTTTGTGAGTTGTGTGTACTTTTGTGTGAATATTAACTAAGTCAGTAAGTCACACACAGTAGTAAGACGTTCAAACCATGTGCCCCAGCATCATGGGAGGGTGTGCGTGGAATGTATACTACTATGATTTACAAACACCATACCATACACATTATTACCATTAAATCTATATAACAGCAGTGCGTGAAACTTCTCCAAAATAAGCACTAGACACCAGGGCTGGCAAGTTGAAAAACTTACAGGCCCTAGTGAAATCTTACCAGCCCTGCCAACGGCACTCAATATCTACGGGGGCTGGGGGAATTCCACCCCAGAAATGTTTTATTTGAAAAATGGAGCCATTTGGCGGACTTTGAGAAAATATTTGATATTATAACAAAAGTATGTTTAAAATACTGGGTCATAAAGGTGCCAGACAACTGGGCAGGTAAGTCTGAAGACCTGCAGGCCCAATAGTAATCTTGCCAGCCTTGGGCCACCGGGCAGACAGCCAATTCCCACGCTGATAACAGTAGTAATGTGTATAGCAGTGTTTGTGCATCACTGTAGTACACACGCCCCGCGCGTCCTCCCATGATGCTGGCGCCCACGGTTCCAATGAGCAGCCGAGAAGGCGCCGTACCATGCGACGGAGATCCTGGGGTCGAGGTAGTTGAGCTTGGACGTGCCGAGCGCGATCTCCTTGTTCTCATCCTTGTCGGTGTGCTGCACCTCCAGCTTGACCAGCTGCTCCTCCAGCCGCTGCACCGCCTTCTTCTTCTTCTCCAGCGCCCTGCAGCAGCATTGGTGAAATGGATTAGAGTTGATACTTTAATGTTCAGAATCCACCTTCTGTCGCGTATTAAACTTTCTATGAAAGTAACACCATTAGGTGCAGAATTGTCAATGGTAAATAAAATTCATGGCAAAATAACTCAAATCATTGTATACATTGCAAGATACTGAAATGTCATATATCATGAATGTTTTGACTCACAGGGTACAAGTTCACCTGTTCTTGAAAACTGCTATTTTCATGGGGTGAAGAATAGACAGACAGACTATAACTAGAAAGTTGCCTTTCGCGCAAAAAAAAAAATCTATCCACGAACAGTGTACGAATCAATAGATAATCATTTCAAAAAGATTATTCTACAAAACATAAAGTCAGGTATATCAGGAAAAACGTATTCCGCAACATTCTTTGACAAATTTCAGAATACTCTTGCTGCTAAAATTTAACGTTTTAATGAAGCTACATACGTTTTAGCTTTCTGGGTCTTCTGGGCCTTCAGGTCGGCCTTGGCAGCTTTCACATCCCTCTTGGCTGCTTTGATGGCATCCTTCTTGGCATCAATCTGTAATCGACGCAAAATGATGAAAAATAGATTGTGGATTCATAATGCATAAATACTAACATAGTGTTTGCGTCTCCGAGACTTACTTTTTAACGCCGTATCTGTGGTTACGTTACTTCGACTGGCACGATCTATCACACAACACACCTTGTTTTGCAGATTTTCCATCTGCTTGCTGAAGTTCTTGGGCGCGGCCCTCTGATGGTTGCACAGCACGGCCACTGCGCGGTTGGCACGGTTGTATGACAGCATCTTGGCCGCGACACCGTCGTCGTCTGGGGAGGGAAGGTCACAATTACACACACGCTCAGCTCAATAACTCACCAACGCTGCTTTAGTTGGGAAATAATCCATAACAGGGTCAGGATTAGATGGAAAAGTGCTACTCGTCAGCAGGATGTACTTGTCCTTTTTGCACAAAGCTCTATATTTGTATGCCAAACTGACTAGAATTGTTATTTGTCAAAAGGACGAGTTGCTAAAACATTCTACTCGTCCTGCACAAGTTTTTACTTGTCAATACGAGCGGACGAGTAGCTGATCATGACCCTGAATAATAACTATAAACATGACCGCTCAGGACTTTAATTTCCAGAAAAATAATTCTTTAATAGCAAATATTTTTTTACAAAAATAAAATTTCTTTTAAAACTTAAAGGCTCAAGCTACCTGTTTGTGTGTTTTGAATTTGCAGATGAGAATAAAGTCTGATATAAGTTTATGTTTACAAACGCGGGTTTGCTTAATCCAAACACCGATGATGAATTAGATATCCACGGTCGACTCGTAAATATGTAGCACTATTTACTACTTAACTCACTCAAGAATGGATGGTATATAAACCTCCATCCGCAAGAATTGTATGTGATTCCTCAATATATGCATTGCAATTATCCATCCATTAAGGGATATAATTTTTTAGAGTATTTATGAAAGTAAATAACATGGTCTGGAAAACAACAAAATTAAAAACAAATGAACAAAACAAACACGGAACAATAATTGAACGTGAAGTGTTAATGGCAAACTGTGGCTATATTCTACCCTTACCCTCAGTGAATACTTTCAATTGTTCTTGCAAAGTTCGCGAAGCATTATAGGTTCGAAAGACCTTGGCTGTGAGTCCATCCATGAGGCCCGTGAGATGCTTGTTCACTACTCCCGTCTAGAAGAAACACTACACACTACAGGCTACACACATTACACCAACACTGTAAATACAGGTCTACCAGCTGATCTCAAACTCTTGAACCCGAATTTAGGAATAGGTCAAGGAAATAGCCATGACTCTTCATGATTTTTTTGTATATCGAAAATCTATATAACTCAAAATTTCGAACAACTCGATAATGTAAATTTATTCTGTTCTACATTCTAGTTTGAAATCAACACAGGTCCAAGAGCATGGGGAAGGAGACAACTGGTGTTACAATAGAGAAATGAAGTGCGGATCTTGCATATTTGTGCAAATATTCATGCTAAATTGTCAAAAAGCAATGCTTTCAATGTGGATATGAAAGAAGTTCCATT
The DNA here is from genome assembly GCA_019095985.1 of Streblospio benedicti. Taxonomy (NCBI): domain Eukaryota; kingdom Metazoa; phylum Annelida; class Polychaeta; order Spionida; family Spionidae; genus Streblospio; species Streblospio benedicti. Next base: position 42,612,297 of record CM032661.1, read on the forward strand.
TGACGCGCAAAAATGAATTTGTTGGTGGATCAGTACCAGATTGAATAAAAATATTTAAACAACATACATAATCACTGTTATGAATGTGAATTTTGCACATCAAATATAGACGCATGAACATTTATGCACTAATATGGTATTAAAAAAAATTTAAAATATTGGTAGGGTCAAACGGAAAAGTGCTAAATCGACACCCTAAACCAAAGATGAAGCAGCGATTAGCAAATATTGGTAAGTAGGAAAAACATCTACAATCTGCAAAAAGTCACAGCAAGAGAAAAGAAAAGATTTGTAGTAGGGAAATTTAGCATGCTGAAAAACAGTATATTAGGCTAGAGTCTGTTCATGAACTTTTCGAGAATGTCATTTTTAACATTTATCAAATTAACCATGGAATGAATGTCATTTTTAACATTTATCAAATTAACCATGGAATTCTTATTGTTTTAGTCTGATATCTTCGGTAATCTCATTGAATTATATAAAAAAAATTCTATGATTTTTTTTCCAGGTAAAAAAAAAGTTCAAGAACATTCACGAAAAGTGCGTTCATTCACCAAACACCACATTCACCGGCCTTAAAACTACCTTGCGTCAATAAGTTCAACTGCTCCTGCAGTGTGCGTGAAGCGTTGTAGGTACGGAATACTTTGGCCGTCAGTCCGTCCATGAGGGACGACAGATGCTTATTCATAATTGCCGTCTAAAAATCAACACAAACATGTATTGAAAAGGAGGGAGAAAAATAAATTCAATTGGTCGCATGTATGCTGCAATTCTGGTGCACTGAAAGAATCAATAAGAAGTGAGCTAATAATTCAATAAGCTTAAATTAAAAGATGCATGAGTAACGCTCACATGTACATCTATGTCTTGTGAGTATAAAGTTTTAAATTAAAAGTCCAATCTTAATCTATTCATTTTTGTATTTGAAGGTCTGCTATTGCTTTGTGTGGTACTTACTACTTAATATGATAAATCAAAAAGTATCAACTTTATGATGAGATCATTTATGGTCGAAAACGTTTATAAAAACAACATATTTATCATTTCATTTTACCTAACCTTAGTTATAAACAACAGCATCAATATTAAAAACTAAACACCACTGTTCAACAAGTTCATTAGCTATGTATTTGATACTATATATTTAATGAATTCTTTTTATCAATAGTTGAATATTGGATATTAAAATACCTCTGCGATTTCAATGGCTGTCCGTTCATCTTTTTCAAAGAAACAAGCTCATTTATTCAGCTATTGATAAGAATTCATTAAACATACAGTAAATACCACTTGTAGTAAACAACAACAGCCCGCTAATGCAGGGATGATTCTGGGCTGCGCTAAAGCGGCTATTGCGCCATAGGCACATTGTTTTTCTGATTGGCACGTTCACTTTAAGCTTACGTTGAGTCTGTCGAACAAGTCGTCGCCTTCGTTCTTGTTCTCGGTGAACAGCTGCAGGTTCTTGAACACGCGTTTCTCCACCGACACCTTGTTGTAGTAGCGGATCGAGTCCTTACCCAGGAAGTCAAACTCCACAACGTACTCCTGCAACGCGAAAACCAGGGGCGTCAATATGATGTTTTATGTGTTTTTCAATGCTTGCGGATACATTTTCAAACTTCTCTCTCTCACATCTTTTTAGCAAGCATATTTCTACCAACGATAGATATAGCTGAAGACAGGTTTACAACCCCTAAAGCATTTGACTAGTCAAATGGAAGCTTAGGGTTGTAAAACCTGTCTTCAGCTATATCTATCGTTGGTAGAAATATGCTTGCTAAAAAGATGTGAGAGAGAGAAGTTTGAAAATATAATGTTTGTATGTTAATAGTAATTGGAATATTAAACTCAACAAGAGTCAGAGTGAAACTTTAACTAAATGCGCGCCAAATGACCAGCATAAGTAATTTTTGTCTTGCATTGCATGTATATATTGTGTTTCCATAAATCTTACAGCATTTGATTTATATATTTGTTTTAATTGTCAACAGTTAATTTGTTAAACTGTAACTTTTAACGATGGGTAGATCAAGGTCATACTTTCATTCTTGTTTTGTGCTGCTAAAGTGTTTTGATGTATTTTTTATAACTAATGTAAAATATGACGGTGATTGGAATAAAATCTTTAAATAAAATGTGTGCGATAGCTTCCTGCCAAATTAACCCAGTCTTAAGAATGTGTATTGAAAAACATCACTAGAATAACCATTGCAATGAGAATACAAACAACAAATACTCTTCATTGCCCGTGGATAAAAAAAAGAAGTCTAAATAGTATGTAGCCAAATTTTTGAATGACAGATATTTATATCGATCAATATACTATAAGAAATTGGTTATAAAAAATCTTTAGTATAACTTATAACAACTGTTAAATATGTCTCTAATTGTCTTTTTCCACCTTTGTCAAATCTTTATTTTATTTATCTATTATTTACTTTATATTCATATAATTTAGAATTTAATCTAGAAATTATTTTCAAATTTTCAAATTCAATTTTCAATAATGCTTCAGTAACAATTCAGTATAATATAAGTTTGTCATCTTGTAAGTTAATTTTATAAGTTTAAGTAGGCCATGTAAAAAAAATGGTGAAAATATTTGAAAATAAATTCTAAATAAATAAATAATAAATGAAAATAAATTCTACAAAAAAAAATAAAATAAATTCTAAATTAAATAAATATAAAGTTAATAAATAAAATAAAGATTTATCAAAGGTGGAAAAAGACAATTAGAGACACGAAGAACACCAACTACAGGCGGATAAAACAATGGTGTATAACTGCTTAAATAGCTTAAGGATTTACAATACAATACAATATTTATATAGCGCTACTACTTCACAAACAGGAATTTAAGTGCACTGTACAGAAAGAAAAAAAAAGAAAAAAGGCTGTGGTACCTCCTCTCCGAGTTTCTCGTGCAGCGTGATGTGTTCGACGCGGAGCGAGCAGCAGCCCACCGTGTCCGCCGTCTCGTCTCCGTCCTTCTCGTTACCCGCTCGGAGCGCCAGCTGAAACACACGCAAACCGCTACACACACCGCAGTCAAGGAGACGCCAACCTCAGGGTGAGGATTAGCCACTTGTCCACTCGTATTGACTAGTAAAAACTAGTGGAGGACGAGTGCTGATTTTTAGCTAAAACACACGACAACCGCTACACACCACGGTCAAACAGATGCCAATTTCTACTTACATCGCCCCATGCAGGGCCATGGATAAGTATCCATCCTATCGCCCAAGATGGGTATCTGCGTTGTCAGGACGGGTAAATTTTTTTGAGTTACTTGTCCTGATGGACGGGTATTCTCAGTCATTCCGGACATCAGTTTCAATTGAATTTACATGAAGTTTGATAATTTGGACTTGTAAATCTTAGTTAGGACTGGAATATTTTTCAGAATACTAGTCCTATGGACAAAGATGATTTTTCTCCGATTCGTGGCCATGCCATGAGAGGATTTAAAAAGTAAGAGAATGAAATTTTATTCATTCAACTCTTTCAATATTTTTCATTTAAACTATTTTCTAATATAACCCATGTTATTTATGCATGCACCATCAGTTGAATAGTGTTGTCTACAATGCGACAATGCATTCAGATTAACGAGATATAGGACATCATTTGAAACATGCAGCAAATAACACTTTCCTACCCAGGATTTACCAGATGATCCAAAACTTGCAATAGCAACTATGGAAATTATTTCACAAGGCATACTAATATGAATTTGTTGACACTTAATTTTTTTTTGAGGCCTCATCACATTGAACTAATACAATTAATTTCTTTGAACACTTTACTGATTCTTAATTACATGATTTGCAGTATTTTGTGGATAAATTCAGGATTATTTTACAGATATTTTCACTTAAACAGGTAAAGGGGAGAGTGATGTGCATTTTGAACATCAAAAAACAGAATTAAAATGTCCAATATCTAATTTTATGGGATCAATTTCAACAGTATTATTTTGGTTGAATGACAGTATTCCACTTTTTTTGGCTTCCAAATAGTACTGGTTGGCTTCACTGAGCTTATACAGAATCTTTAATTGTGTATTGCCTTCAAAATGATGCTGTTTTCCAGCTGATTTCCTGATATATAGACACTACGTTTTTCCCCAATTTCTACCAACCAATTGTCATCTCATCTCTGCAGGTTCATAAAATGTGATGTTCATTTGTGCAGGTTATAGGAAACTACATTATCGAAATTTAAGTTCATTACTGGATTGTGTTACTTGCTCGAAGAATTTTGACCAAAAGACAAGCAGCATTTTACTTGCTCAAAGAATTTTTACCAAAAGACAAACAGCATTGTGTACCTTATCAATGAAGTAGAGAGCCACCGCTCTCTGGCGAACTCTCATCTCCTTGGACTTGAAGTCCTCACGGTACGTGGCTCTGATGCGGTCCACCACTTTGTGCAGCTTCCGCGCAGTCTCGTATTTCATCCAGTCCTTTACACCTACAGTGTTTGTTTGCTCATTAGTGACATGGTATTGTACATATAATATACTAATCAAACCCAACAGAATACAAAATACCCATCTATTTTTCTACTTAAAAGTGATTTTTAATGTTTTTGTGATTATTGTAAAATGCCTGAATTTTATTAAAAAAAAAAAAAAAAAAGGAATAAAAACCTAAATGCTAAAAGTGAAGAAAAAAAGCCCACTAATTACCCTTCAGCTTAGAAGTTGCGCCCAACATGATGTACTTGGTGTTTCCCTGGACGTTCTCGTTCCAGCTGGCCAGCCAGGTGACCGTGTTGTCGTGGCGCACTTCCTTCCACTTGTGTCCAGGGGGAGGTTGGGGGATCTTCGAGTCTCTACAAACAACAACGTATTAGGTTGAATATTGCGCATATTGACATTTCCCACAAAAAATAAAATAAATGATAGACTATGAGCAAATACATGACTTAACTGCCATCGAAAGAAACCTTGAGCAAAAACACTGTCACAAAAATATTCACAAATTCCAGCTAACGATACGTAACAAATACATAACATTATGACAAACTTTTCAATAATTATTTACCAACCATTAACCCCCCAACCAAATTCACGAAAATAACATTGGTTCACGACTTTGCCGCTTGTCTCATACCTGCTGCAGTTGATGATGATGTCCTCTGGCTCGGTTCTCGTTTTGGAGCATGCCCTGTTTTGGTGCTCCCCGCGCCCACGGAACAGGCCTGGGGGCTCGATGCGGAAGTTACCGATCTTCTCACGGTGGCCGTCCATCATGCAGTAGCCGTACTCCTCAATGAGAGCCGCATTCGCGTCTTTCTCAGCCTGCCAATCGGAGAGATTGATAAGTAACGCACTTGTAACGAATATTGCGATATTTTTAATTCACACCGTTTTGCTATCCATGGTTACACTTAAAATAAAATCAGTATTCAACAAGTGTATTTTATTGAAATGAAAGCAAGAAAAATACATCATTTTGATTGCTTATTCGCACATTTAGCTTAATACAAAGTTATATCAGCAAGAATGCCAATACCTTTTTCTCCTCCTTGCTTCTGTTTTTCCTTTCTTCACTCTTCATTTTGTAGTACTCGTACATCTGCTTAAAGTTGCATTTCTTCAGGTCAGTAATAATTTCCCTTTCCTCGTTGGTCATCGTCTACAACAGGCAAGGTTCATTTACCATCAATGAATTCCGTATAAAACAACTGACACAGTTCATAAAACGTGCCTGTAAATTCTGAAGTTAGACTTTTAACAAAATTATATTTTTTACAAGTCAAAACTTTATTTATTAACAATAAAAATTGGAAAAAAAGAAAAATAATTTTTTTGACAACATACCCTTCGCCAGTCTCTCATGAAGTTTTTATTAAACACATCCCTTGTGGTATAGTCGTGGTCCAACATTTTAGCGTAGAATCCTGCCACTTCCTCTGCTGGCTCACTGAGACGCATCAGTTTACCGTCATAGAAAAACTCCACTTCATGGGGCAGCGGCTCATAGGGAGGCGCGAACTTGGGGCCCTTGTGCTCCAAAAAGTTCCACTTCACACCCTCTTGTTTGGGTTGTTCTTCCCACCTGATGACATATAAAAATTCAATTTTAATTAAATTTAGTGAAATTTACTTATATTAACAAAGTTACATATTTGGTCTTCAAGGAGTTGAGAAATGCTGGTGTTTTTCTCCAGTGCACCCAGAGTAGCTAAAAATTCTCAATTTGTTAAGATAAAAATCAAATTAAAATTGTCCAAAAAAATAAGCAAGTGACAATCAAAGAATTTGTCTGTTTCCAATCTATATATAATTCTATTCTAAAAAGTTAATGGAAAAAAAACATTACAAACCATTTCCATTTTTCATCTCCTCCCCCTGCTTCTTTCTTCACACCTGGTTCTTTCTTCACAGCAGCTTTTCCTTTGGTAGGAGTACTAATAGCAGTCGCACTCTTTGACACTTTCTTAACATCTTTCTTTTTCTTCTTCTACAAACAAGTCATTTTAACATTAAAAAACTTTTTTCAAATAATAATCATATTGCCGTACAAAGTTTTAAAAAATTGGATCAAGAGAGCTTACTTTTGGCGCTTCTGGAGCAAAGTCATCATCATCTTCCTGTTTTCGTTTCCGAGATACGTCCTCAGATTTCACTTTCCTGATTTTTTCAGCGCGCGCAGACAGCGGTTCATCATCTTCATCATCGGACATAACTTTCCTTTCTTGCTTCACTTTTCTGACAGACAGTGGTTCATCATCTTCATCATCAGAAATAACTTTCTTTTCTTGCTTCACTTTTCTGGCACTCTGCAAAATTCAGTTTTAGATCAAATAAATTAGAACGCATCAGTAACGTAACATTACCTTTGATAATTTCATTTTAAGATGACTACTATAATCTAACATGTTCTTACCAATGGCATATCATCTTCACTCTCCTCAGCTTCTTTTTTCTCTTTCTTGGGAGAAACTAATTCTTTCTTGGGAGAAACTAACTTCATGGGAGAAACAGACTTCGTGGGGGAAACTGACTTCACAGGAGAAGTCGGCTCAGCCTTGATTGTGCTGATGTCGACTTCCATCGGTTCTTCTTTGATTACAGGTTCTGCTTTGATGTCTGTCTTGCTTCCTTCCTTCCTGGGAGTGGAGCTAGAGCTGGAGCTGGATTTGTGGCTACTACTCGACTTGTGACCACTGCTGCTGGACCTATGCTTGTCTTTATCAGATCTGTGCTTGTCCTTATCGGAATGGCTTGATTTATGCTTGGAAGATGAGCTACTGTGATGCTTAGAAGACGAAGAGCCATCTTTATGCTTCGACGAGCTTGAAGAATGCCTATCTTTATCTTTGGAGGAAGATGATGAACTGTGGTGCTTCGACGAGCTTGACGAGGAATGATGCTTAGAGCTGCTGCTACCGGAACGATCTTTGTCCTTTGAAGAGCTACTTGAATGCTTATGACTCGAACTGGACCTATGACCATCTTTGTCCTTGCTAGAACTGCTAGACTTGTGCTTGGAGCTGCTGCTGCTCGATTTGTGGCTGGAACTATGATGGCGATCTTTATCCCGGTGGGAACTCTTATGACTAGAGCTGCTTCGGTGCTCTTTGTCTTTATCCTTCCTCTCAGACTGGCCTTGGTCTCCATCCCCCTTATGGTCACCGCCCTCCTCTCTTTTCACTTCATCAACATGATTGAAATGATTTTCAACTGGCGGTAGGTTTTCATCCGATAAGCCTATGCCATTACTGGCTCCGTTCTGGACGATTGCTTCAGCCATCCTTCAGGTACAAGCTGAAAAAGAATTTAAAAAAAAAATGAACACGTTGAAAAACAATATAGCAGACTGCATCATAGAAATTAAGGGCTGTTATTTAAAAGAATAAAAACATTTCTATTGAGGATTTTGTATGAAAACAATACATCCTTTGTTAAGATTTATCAAAATCCCTATTTTGGTAGCCTACACTATTCACCTAATTCATAAATTTTTTAAATGCTCATCAATAAATAGAAAGTTACATGATGACTGTCAGAAATATTGCTGATACTAGTTTTCTGCTGTAAACTTTACAATGAAAACCTCACAAGGCAGAGAAAAAGTATTATAAATGTCAGTCGTGTTGCAGGTCTCCATATAAGTATGAAAAATATTGACTTTTCAAATAAATGGACCCTACAAATTATGGTCAGAACAGATTATAGCTCATGCTTTTTGTTCAGTCAAGATAACAAAGCAGCAAAGGCTGCTACAAAATGCTTTCCTGATCTTCATGAAACCAGGGGATTTGAAAAGCAAAATTTGATCAAAATTCATTGAGCACTTTTTAAATTATAGTCTAACCAAATTTCTTCATGTGCTCTGTGATGTGGAAGCATCAATATGAGAGGAAACAGACTGCCCATAACCAGTCAAACTTCTTTCTCTGATTAATAGTCAATTTATATATGCTTAATAAGCGCTTCTTACATTATTCATATTAGTAGACTTCGTCACTACACCAGGTAAACCGATATTGAATCACTAACAGTGACATGAGACCAGTCAAAAATAGACAAACTTCACAAAGGTTGAATAATGACAAAGAACTCGTTCAATAATCAACCATTTATATGGCAAGACGTTCTATATTGGTCCAATAAACATATAAAACCTGATATGTGTATTGTTAACGTTAAAAACAAGCATAATGACTGAAAATACGGGAGCAAAGTCGGAAGAAATTCTGCTTGTCTTTGTGCAAAAATCGGCTATCACGATGCTGGACTTAGAAAATTTACGGCCATGTTGGACTTAGAAAATTTTCCTACATTTTTGAAAGAGAAAAACTGCAAATATTCTGTAAATAGAACATCTACACTCTCGAAAAGTTGCGAAGCTAATAAAAATTAAACCATACAACTTACCGATGCACTTAAATAGCCAACAACTGTACTTAGCGAGAATGTACACGCGAGTGATGACTTAGTGATTTTCACCACACAACTATGGCGGTTGAAAAACGACTAAGTCCGTCTTTGTCATCAGTGCGCATGCGCTGACCGGTAAACAGGTGCCCGTATCCACGTGCTGGATGTAAACAATAAAATACCAGCAATAGTCGTTCCGATTATTTTCATAGAACATAACATATGATTCGCAGGCCCACCCCCACGAGTTTTTATCTCGGTTTTTATCCTTTGGGTGAACACGTTGCATACGGTCTCTCTACTGAAGTCATGGCCTATTCTCTAAAACAAACGTCACTGTAAGATTTGCATGGCTTCACTGGTGCCTTTCACATAATAGACTGTTCCACTACTCATTCTGTGAGAAAGACTGTAACAACACAAATTACTGGTTCTCTGTTTGGACGAGGCCTAGGCATTCTTTGGGAAACAATAACAAACTATGAATGATAGACACCCTATTATTTGAGTATTACCATCGTAATAGCATTAAAACAATTCTATATCCTGGTTGTTTGAATATTTCCCTGATGCTGTGATAACAATCCAATTTGTTTGACACACTAAATGCATCGTCCCCTCCCCCTTCTTCACCACCGTTGTCCTAACAAACCACACTTACCATTTTGGCATCACTGGCCTTTGTCCTAATAGTACCCCAATACAGATGCATTTAGAACCTTATAACACTGTGGCAGTCCACAAGAATTGGAGCGACTCGCATACATTGCCATTGTTCGCGCCTCCATGGAATAAGCTTGCACAGTGTGGGATCCGCTTTATACATGGGATCGGGACAGACTGGAGCGGATTCAGAGAATGGTAGCACGCTTGATCGCAAATACTCGTGACAGGAGAATCAGTGTGACAGCCCTCTTGGATAACCTAAAACTATAGCTAGACCCTCTCGAAGATCGTCGGAGGCTAAGTAGACTCATCTTTATGTATAAGATATAACGGGCACGTGGTGCACCACCAGATAAAGTTGACTTAATACATAGCAATAGACCCGCACGTGTTGCCTCTACCAAACAAAAGATAATGACTTTGGCTTGTAAAACAGAGGAATACAGACAATCATTTATTCCCAGAACTATAGTACAGTGGAACAGTCTTTCAGATATCATCACATCAGCAGGCTCTGTGAACAGCTTCAGAGCCAGGCTGTCAGCTATGCCCTAACTGCTGCTATCACTCATTGCTGAGATATCCGACAGGAGCCTAGCGATTATGAAAAAGAAGAAGAAGATACTAAAGTTGCATTATTTAAGAAAAGGAACTTCATCTATCACAATGGCCCCTGTGTAGAAATTTTCTTACAACTATGAGGCCCAGCAATAGACCAAGCTTAATGTTCTGCTCTTTGCATAAATGCTATTTTATCAAATATCAAATGATTATACAGAACTTTACAAATGTTTCATATAGTATACTTGGAGCAGGCTGAGAGTCACCTGGAGTCACTCCAAGTACATGCTCGTAAACATAAATATCAGTCCGGTCATTTTAGTCAGTACAAATATAACAAATAACATAAGCTCTACAGAGCTTTTAAAACCGACATTAAAACCGATGACATTTTGTAATATTGATTTAACTGTTAACTGTGCCATTGTATAAATACATTTGAATATATCTGTCCATAATTTAGACAAAATTTTACAAATCTATATAGGATACAAAGAAAACATGGCAATGTGATTTCAATCAGTAGATATATCACAAATCACTTAAAGAGACATGAACAGGTATTTCATGTCATATAAACTTTTTATGCCACATAAATAGTTGCTGAGCCATTTGAATATATACATTTTTATCTATAACTTTTCATTTCTTCATAATTAATCAGTTTTTTTTTATTGAAATGTACAAAAACCCACCCCAATGTTTTGTGACATTCACATCCAGCCTTGATAACCACAGTGCTACGGCCCAGTGATAAAGGCTACAGTCCTGTTATTAGTGCGGAACCTCCCAATGTCAATCCAAAAAATTTATTTATAATTTTCTCCTTGTCAACATGTCTAGAAAAATAAAATTATCAAGTGAAATTGTCAGAGGAGGTGTTTGCTGTTTATGTCCCTTTATAAGAAAGTAAGTTGAAATACTATTAAATAACTATAACTTTAAAAAAAAGTTTGCCAAAAAAAAAAACCTCCTTGTCCCCCCTGCATCCCCCCCCGCCAGATAATATCATTTGTGAAGCAAAAGACCGAGCTAAGGGTTTCTGTCCATATTTGTAGTACACTTGGAGCAGGTTGAGAATCAAGGCAGGCTCATAGCAAGCGATGGGGCCAGTGGGGCACGTTCCCCCTCACTTTTTTTGCCAGATTTTGGTCTGAAATAGAGAAAGTATTAGAAAGTGCCCCTTCACTTTTTTGGGATATAAAATAAAATCTTTATTTGGCGTCTATACAATGGTGAATGGCTATTGACGGTAATTAACCCATGGACATTTGTATGCATACGCAAGAAAATAAATCATATTATAACTATATAATACGTACATAGTTGACAGTTATACGTCATGACTTAATATATATGATCTTTTGATTGATCACTCACTACTATTTACTGCTTTTATCTTTAAGATATCAAACATTGATAAAAGTTGATACGTATTATTACACTGTTTCCGGTACCAACATGGCGACGTATCGACGTGTCTTATCAAATTTTATAATTTTTATTGAATATTTTGTAATAATAAATACCTTTGCTTATGGAGCACCACCTGTAAACAAGTTAGGTAACCCAGAAGGAGGTGCAGAACATGTTGAAAGTGTAATTAAAAATATAGGCGAGCATGATAAAGTAATTAAAGCCCAGGATCTTCCCCTGAACGGTCCAGTTGTCAAACCAAAGCAAGCCCCATGGAGTGATCATCAGATGGATCAAGATAAGCGCGCTGCCGTTTTTGACACCAACGTTAATCCACCTGTAGCTAACCCAGCTGATCCACAAGCTCAGGGTCTTCCTGCACAACCTCTGCCCGGGCCGGGGCAAACGTTGAAAGCCGCGAAGATAGCAGAGCAACCTGAATGTGAAAAGGACGTCGAGAAGTTTTGCAAAACAAGCACATCAACCAACAATTTTGCAGTCCTAGAATGTTTACAGGATGAAGTTGAGGTAAGCGGTCAGAGATTGATTTCGAGTGAACTTTGAAAACATAGAATTTTTATTTATCTTCGTCCATTTCTATAACTTATAAGGTCAGAGAAAGAAGCCACTCAATAGGTTTTTGGCCCTGTTCGATGGGTTGTTTCGGTGCACCCCTTTGTAGTTTTACTCCAGTCATTATCTGAACGTGGCTATTATTTGCAAAAGTATTGAATGAATTTAGTAAGTGTTGTATGTAAACTGCAAATCCTCAGTGACAGTCATGAAAGTTTTTCAAAGATCTAGAGCACTTCAGACCCATCCCATATATTATTTTGTTTAAACCATCGTAGCTCAGCTATTAATGAACCAACAATAGTGTTTGAGGTGTCAAAATGAAGCTACTTACTTATATTTTTGTAAGAAATAAAATACTAGTTTTGAAGCTCCACCCTTGTCTAATAATATGAGATGTATCTTATAGAGCTAGCCCCATACTAAATTTCTGCCTCATGCACCTTATACGTTTGTGCAATATTTATGAACCTACTCAGTTATTGCTTGAATATTTGAAAACAATTTCAAAAAAGTTGATTAACTTACACTTAGAATTTTGGAAATAATTTCTGAATCCCCATACCCAGAAAGTTAAAGTATTTTCTATATTAAAGTGACCTCATTATTATGATTACAGCATTTAATTTGAATGAGAATGTTGTGTGGGGACTCAGATGGATCACCAATCACACTGGTCGGTCATACACACAAGCTGTAAATTTTACGTATGATGTGAACTCCCCGTTGTAGAGATGACTAAATTTCATGTCATACATAAAATTCAATAATTGTGTGTATGGCCGGTTGGAGCGATTGGTGCTTAGTTGCAAATGTCTTCTTGCAATTTTTTGAGCTAACAATTCATGTAATTATCAATAAGCAAGATGTTTATATAAGACAGGAGACAAACCTTTTTCACTAAAATGAAAACAAAACAAACTTATTCCAATCAATTATTTTGGAAATCGATTTATCTGATTTTTTCTATAATTTAGATATTTTTCTTATGATGAATAATGCTTTTTTCATTTTAGAAAAGCCAACATAGTAATGTAGGTTCATACGATCATTTTATAACAATTTTTTTGTGCTTAAAAAGAAATTAGTACATTACATTATTAGCTCATATTAATTCATGTAGATGCATGTGCGGTCAACTGACACATGTTTTCAAACCGACGCTTAATTTATTGTTGGTTCGCCCCAGTGTGTCTGACTGCCGGGAAGCGCATTTAACAGATAGCTGATTAATATTCAAGCAAGAAGCCATTAGTCATAATACCCTAAAACATTAACCTATTCTATAACAAAAGTAGTGTTAATTTAGTTGTACCCTGTAATTGCTATTACCTCATCCATTATCTGGCACCTAAACCCCATAATAGAGTTAATAGTTCTAGTAAGAGCATATGTTCTCAAGTAGAAAAAACGAGAGGCATTCTGCTAACCTCCCTTCTTCAAGTAATACTTGGCTTGATAATTTCTTGTCCATGTTGTATCTGGCTATTAAATGTTCGTCAAGTTCTGACCTTGAGGATAAAATCTTGTAAAATCTAGTAAATTAAGTATACAAATTTAACATAGGGCTCATTTTAAAAACATCTGTAATTTAGTATCGATATGATAATTAAAGTGATGTAAGAATTTGAAAAGAATATGTTAAAATTATCTTGACTTTTTCATCTTTTTGAACCCATGATAATCCCTGGTTCTTTGTGTAGTTATTTTCACTTTAGTGTGCGAATAACACGAGTACTTTGTACATAACGACAGTTTCTCATCAGTCATCACAGTGATTTTCAAAACCTTGGACAATATCCAAAAGTTCCATACAACTCTGATAAATATTTCTTTGCCTATTACATTGCAGAGTGCGCATCGAGAAAGTCAAACCCCTCCGGTGTCATCAGAGTGTCAACATGTGAGTATTTTTATTATTTTTGTGTATGTTACGGAATAATGAAATGCGCTAAACATTCACATAGAAGCTCGTGCATTAAGTGTGAACTCTGGTCTACTGAGGGGGCAGCCTGTGTGTGAGCAGATTTTTTACAATCATCTTTGCAAACTAAGAGAAGTTGTACTCGATGGAGAGAAAGGCTAGGGAAGACCAAAGCAGACCTGGGACGCAGTTGTGCAGAAAGATCTAGCGCGTTTTGGCATGAGTCTGATAGATCCTAACAACTGATAGGCTTGGAGAGGATGGTTGAGATGTAAACTGGTCAGCCAGGCCACACCTTCTGAATGAGCAATAATTATTGCCTATCAAATTAAATTTAGGATTCAGTTGATTGATCTTAACAGATGCAATAAATGAATAATGCAATATATCTTTGATTCTTGAAGGTGGGCGTTTTTAAGTGAGCATGGGTTACACAGTGGATTCTGCGGCAACAATGTGTCTTGGAAATTGTAGCCAGTTATTTCCTTTGCCCAGCCAATCAGGCATGTTACATAGACGTTAGCTATTGTTAGATATGATATGTGGTACATTTCAAATATATATGTTTTTTTATAGTACATTTGGAACTACAAGAAGATGCTTACGAACGACATGCGCTTTGACTCTGCGGCAGGTGATGTGTGCAAAACCACATTTACACAGCTAAGAGAATGCGATGCGTTACCCAGGGGTCAAGGACAGGTATGTCCAGGCTTTTATTTCCTATTAATCAAGAATGATGTATTTCAGTATGTGTCTTAATGTTTCTATTTCTGATCTAGTGCCATTCTGAATCTCATTTCTTACAAATGTCAAAATCAACTACTAAAGGTAAACTCAAATAGTTTATTCTGAAGACAGTTTTTGAGACCTCTTCTCCTTTTCCATCTTATACCATCATTAACTGTTTCTTCATCATATAGCATGTTGTCAATGGTCGATCATTTTACAGTGCTTTTAAGTATCGACTATATACTTAAAACCACTAACTATAAAATGATCGAGTTTTGAATCTATTGTATTGAACCCTCTTAAAAGTAATAATATTATATATACCATTCTCTACTGTTTATTTTTTATGAAACATGACGTTTCTCCATGTTAACTACATGGGTTCATCGGATGATGCACTGTATGGGTCAGAGCGAGGCTGGAGGAACTGGAGCTAAAAGTGTTTTATTCCTGTGCATTGTAGGTGATCCCGTGTTTGATAGAACATTTGGCCAACATCACTGACCCGAACTGTAAGCAGTTTACCAAGAAAATGGCATCCATCGTCTTCAGTGACTACCGTCTGGTGCACAAGTTCACTGACTCATGTAGTGCCGATATTGAAACCCAAAAATGTGGCAGGATCCCGACAGCGGTTGATGTAAGAAGGCTTTTCTTTGATTCATATTGTCGATTTGAATATTGTATTTTTAGAATTAAAAATAAATGCGTATTTGGTATCGTACTTTTTTGGTTATTTTTGATATTCAGGGAGTGATAATGAATATTGAAATGTATCTTTGATGAGATATATCACAATGTTTCTAAGTCGCGTTTGTGCATTGTAGGGTCTGAGCGATCATACTCAAGGGCAGGTTGTTGAATGCCTAAGTGAACATGTGAAAGATCTGTCCAAGGCCTGCAAGCATCAAATTCTAAGAATCGCAGAACTTCAGTCAGAAGATTTCCACTTGGATCGGCCACTGTTTTATGCTTGTCGCGACGATCGGGAGAGATTTTGTGAGCGCGTCAAAGCCGGAAACGGACACGTCTATAAATGTCTTTTCAAGCATAAATTTGAAAGGGATATGAGCTCTGCAGTAAGTATTAATGATTATAAAATTCATGTTAGTACTAATAACTGTATTCACATTCACACAATAACCATTTCTGTCAGCTTATGGAAATGATTTGAATGCGACTGATAAAGAGAGCAGTTAATATAGAGTCATGCGCATGGAGCAACGGTTTAAGATTGACGTTTCACCCAGTTTTAAACCGTTGTCGTTTAGTGTCGGGCTCAGCTGGTTCGTCGACAAAGGCTGCAGTCGGAGGACGTGAAGGTGAACAAAGGCTTGTTTGAGAACTGCCGCCAGGCGATCCGCAGGCACCGATGCCTGACCCGCGAAGACAAAGACGACGACAAAGCGTTCAAAATGGCTAACGTCATTATGTGTCTGGAAGGCGCAATCAGAGATGGTATTTATTGGATTCTTCTATATTGAGATTCATTGTTATTGATTGAAATTCATAATGATTTTTGTCTCTGTAACTGTCAATGAATCTGATTGCAATGTTTTTCAATTGTTTTGATTTGTTTGTAATTATTTTGTTTGCAATGAAATCAATCAATGTTATAAATAACACTATCCTAATACCACCTCACAGGTAGAAGTGGAATTTCATTGAATTGAATATGTTCTGTTTGTTATGTTCATTTCAATGACAAAATGGCCGTAACCAAACCAACGCGATGTAAAACATGAAAACAAAAATGAAAATGTACAAGATTAACACAAAATGACCTTCTGTAAAATAGCAAAAACCTTTTTTTTTAAAATAATGAAAACGTTTTAATGTCTACTTGCATTGCGTGCAGACAAGAAGGTTGAGTCTGAGTGTGTGGCGGAACTGAACGACATGCGGCGTGCCATCATGGAGGATTACCGCATCTCACCCGACCTCGTCAGCCACTGTCAGGTACCAACAGGCTCAATCCGATTCAATAATATTTTATTATACTGACGTGTGACAATTGCAATCTATAAACATGTATAAATTAGCAAATAACAATGTCACTCATTTCAGCCAATCAAAACGAGCAGGTGTCATTTTAAAAATGGCCGCCTGTTGTGTGTCTTCCTCTACACCAAAGTAATTGTGAAATGATTTATGATTTAATGGACTTGGGTATATATTATTATATGTAATCAAGTCATTAGAGTTATGACTCCAAGTCAGGTTAGGACTATATCACATAGTCTCTGGTGGGGTTCAAACCCACAACCATTCGGCATCAAATCTCCTAGCAGCTCAGGCTAACTCACTAGTCCACTCTGCCACCTGGTTCCGGTGGACTTGGAGTCATAAGTTTAATTATTCAATTACATATAATGAAAGTATTTTTGTTTTCCTTCTCATGTCTCTTTCTCCCTGCGTCTCAGGATGTGATTGAGTCCCAGTGTGGCGGCGGGGTGCAGAAGGAGGGCAAGACGCTGCACTGCCTCATGAACATCGCCAAGAACGAGGGCGGGCAGCCAGCGGACGCGCCTCGGCTCAACCCGGAGTGCCGCAGGGAGGTGAGTCGCTCGGTGTTAATAAGGTCATGCCAGTGGTCATGTTTAAATTTTATAGCTGAAGAACGAGTCTAGTCATTAGAGCCTGGTGTTGTTACGTTACCGTTTCAGTTATGAACTGGTTTAGTTAGGTAGCTGGTTTAGTTACATAACTACACCAGATGCACCTGTAGATTCAACGTAGAGTGCCGCCGGGAGGTGAGTCGCTCAGGGAGAGGCCCTGAGGGTGTTCACATGGTTTAATGTAACAACAATGTTATGTCAATGAGTGATGATGTTTGAAGTTTATAGCTGAAGAACAAGTGGAGTGATGGTAAGCAGTATGATGAGTCTGGTGTAGTCAGGAAACTGGTGTAGTTACGTGACTGGTTATCATACAATATAACACGTCAAAGCTTTAAGGGGCAGGTTATAATTAGATGTTATTAAGGGAGTCCTCTTTAAATAGGAATGTTACACTGGCTTAGTTAGCTAACTGGTTTAGTTACATAACTTCACCAGTTACGTAACTGGTTTAGTTACGTACCTGGTTTAGTTACGTAACTGGTTTAGTTACGTAGCTAGTTTAGTTACGTAGCTAGTTTAGTTAGCTAACTGGTTTAGTTATCTAACTGGTTTACTTACATCACTTCACCAGTTACGTAACTGGTTTAGTTACGTAGCTGGTTTAGTTACGTAACTGGTTTAGTTTACATAGCTAGTTTAGTTACGTAGCTAGTTTAGTTATGTAGCTAGTTTAGTTACGTAACTGGTTTAGTTAGCTAACTAGTTTAGTTAGCTAACTTGTTTAGTTAGGTTGGCAAAGCAGGTGTGCTTTACCAGCATCAGTTTAGTTCCTTCTGGTGCGTTCGTCACAGCTACCAAGTTCAAACAGTATAGATGTTAGAGTAAATCATAGCAATACATAACCATGTGAGGTATACGATTATATCAAAGGATATGTACCCGGGGAGTGTGAGAATATAAGGGTATGGTCTGTTTTAGTGTTGAGATAACACTAGCTTGCACGAGTGGTGTCTAAGCCTGCTCGAGTGAGCGTTATTACCTCCCCAGTTTAACCGAATTATTTAACTTAATCGTGTTTACCATTCACAGAGTAGGGAGATAACCTGATCTCCTACAGCTCTTAACCAATCAGAATGGAGAATGAACGGCAAACTGGGGAGAAATGCATGGATTTGCTGCTGTTTTTTTCCAGCTGGAGACGATCCGAGTTCAAACAGTATAGATGTGGGAGTAGATCGTAGCAATACTTAACCATGTGAGGCATACGATTATATCTAAGGATATTTGTGTGAGAAATGCATGGATTTGCTGGTTTTTCCAGCTGGAGACGATCCTGGCGGAGGCGGACGTTGCTGAGAGCGTGGACATGGACCCGGTGCTGATGGAGGCGTGCCAGCCCGTCATGGACTCCGTGTGCAAAGCGCACAAGCCCAGCGACCCCAAGTAAGTCAGGCGCTGATCCGCAGGGTCAGGATTAGGTGGAAAAGTGCTACTCGTCAGCAGGATGAGTAACCCTCAAATATATCTACTCATCCTGCAAAAAATGTACTCGTCCTCCTTGCACAAACTCTATATCTGTATGATAAATTATTCAGAATTGCTCATCGTCAAAAGGACGAGTTTCTAAAAATTAGCACTCGTCCTCCACGAGTTTTTACTAGTCAATACGAGCGGACGAGTGGCTAATCCTGACCGTTGGATGATCCGTCATGAGATTGGTGCAGAATTGGCAATGGTCGCTAGAAACTATGACATAATAATAGCTCCGAATCATGTATTTAGAGTATTTAGAGGGTAATTTTATCCAATTCCTCCAAATTTTTCACTACTGTTTTTTTAGACTGCTGTACTTCATGTAGTTGTTGGTAGGTAATACGTATGTTCTTGACTTGTCTCGCGGGATATTTTTTGAAGGGATCAAGAGGCATTTTGTCATCTACCATGTATGTTTTGACCCACAGGGTACAAGTTCACATGTTCTTGAAAACTGCTATTTTATGGTGAGAGAGATAGACCATGTGAAGCAGCTTATTACTTATACTTATTACTTTACTATATTATACAGCTTTAAAAAGTAGCATTGCAATGACAAATGTTTTGGTAAGTTGCATTTGCTTTTTTTAGTATGATGAATTGTTTGATGGAAAACATTGGCAAGAGCGGCATGGACGAAACGTGTGAAGACAGACTTCTGGAAATTCAATATTTCATCGCAAGAGATTTCAAGTAAGTAGAAAATTCATAAGTCATAACTTTGTCGTATTATTTCCCTGAAGACATTATGAGAATAAAAATAAAGTAATAGATTTTGAAATGTAAATTTACAATACATTAAAAATAAACCCAAATCAAGCTTAAATGATTACAGGTTCCCATCAAATGTTCGAAAACTATTTTTTGCGCTATTGATTTCTAAGTTTGTAGGGTTGAAATTTATTAATATGTGAGTTATCCGCCTGTAATATTTATTGAATGTATTGATGATATCGATTGTAACAATGTTGATATTATTTTTGTACATAATTTCATGTTTTGTCATAATTTTGTCTGGTTCATTCAGACACTATGCTCGTTGTTTTTTATATATATCTATCTGATGTGCTGTTACTTACCAACACTAGTTTTAAGTAAATATTTACATTATGCTATATTTTTTTAACAATTCAAATTTTAAATGCATAAAGTAA
Organism: Streblospio benedicti; assembly: GCA_019095985.1. Lineage (NCBI taxonomy): Eukaryota > Metazoa > Annelida > Polychaeta > Spionida > Spionidae > Streblospio > Streblospio benedicti. Next base: position 42,632,322 of record CM032661.1, read on the forward strand.
TATTTATTAACATGGCTTATTAAATCGTCACCATTTTTGAGCTCATTTTGCAGAACTTAAATCACGGGTAGACAAATTAGAAAACTGGGGTAGGCAAAAATTTGGTTGCAGGTAAAATTTAAATGAAGCCTGCCAGAAATGAAGGGCTGTAAATTTAGCTGTAGATTTGAATAAAATTGATATGATTGGTAAAATTTGAAATTGGACTGCCCGAAGGGAAGGTAGAATTCCATGAATTTGTCTATCCATGTTCAAGGAATTATGTTAACAGATTTATTTGTATGGTTATTTTTCAGATTGAACCGTTAGTTTATGCTGTAAAATTCTGCTCTCTATCGACTTTATCTATGCTGTTGACTATATATCATGCTATTAAACATTTCCATTCAAGCTTTCAGCTCTATTGTCTTATCATGATTCTAACCCGCCACCCGCTGTTCTAGAATTCTTTAATTGAAAATTAACACCAGTTGCATTGTAGATGCACCAATTCTCCTAATAAGTAACCACTTTTGTGTGCATTGTCGTAACTATTCATTTTCAGAAATCACAATAATTACAACAACAAAAAATAAGAACAAACAGAACTAAAGGTTATGCTCAGTGGACGAACAAATATGCTTTGTTTAATAGTAGGAATATGATGTATTCTGTGCATTATTGAAATGCCATTGATTTTAGTACCAGGGATGTAAGTCCAGTAATAAAACTGTCAAAAGTTTAAAACATATGTAGGTGAGAAATGACCAAACAATGACTGTCACCAGATGTAAATGACGCTACATATCAAGCTTTAAAAGCTGCCTATATTGCCCTTGTTAAACGGGAGGTATGCTGTTGGAAAACTTTGGTATGTCCAGCGAAAATCATTCGATTATATACAGATTTCACATGACAGCATTTCATTTTCTTTGAGATTTGAAAGTATGATATATATTACATCATGTGAAAATTACAAGTGCAGTGTAATATTTTATTTACAGTTAAGATTAGAAAGGCATCGCTTAATGAAACTGGTTTTTGCACAACAAAAAATGTATGACTGAGCATTATCTGTAACTGATAGGAGAACTGTTGTTTGACAAAATAAAAGGTTGACGCTGTCTTTAGCCCTGTTGGTTCCTAGATGGTACATACATCCATCTACGAAAGACACTGGATCAAATCATCAATTTCCTATTCACACTGCTTAAATGATCCAGTGTCATAAAACAAGCTATTGCCAATTCACTTATCAAATCTGGATCCAATGAAACCACAAATCAACGGATGAAAAATGTAAACATCCTGTCGTGATCATAACAAGACATGAATTGCCTGTGCTAGGTTGTCAGACTCGAGGCTGTACAAATTTTGCAAAAAAGAAGCCAAAGAGATCTGTAGCGCCCCTGAGAACTGGTACGAGCCGGACAACCAGGCGCCGGAGCAGGGCCCCCTGGTGTTCGGCTGTCTGTATCGCCAGCTCCACTTCAATGGCGAGGAGGGAACCACCAAGGTAACCACGACAACGCCCGACTGGACTCTGCCTCTACCTGGTGCAAAAATAGCGGACGCAGCTTCCTGGTTTTGTTGCACTGGGAATAGGAAAACGTTTTCTGAAATTCCTTATGTTAATAGATTAGAAATTGCTTTTTAGAAAAATCGTTGAATATTTGCAATTGCTTTAGTCATCTTCAAACGAAATAATGAATAAGACAAAATTGAAAAAAAAGTTTTGTTTTTTCAATGCTAGATGTCTTATAAAGTTTTGCCAATTCATTTTTTTTGTATTATTTTTTATTTATTTCTTGCATCGAAACAAAACTAAGCTATAAGTACTTATATTCTGTCAATCAATTACTTTTGATGACATTGGTGCTGATTCCCACCAGTATTAGGAAGTAGTTTTCCTTGATTTGTGGATGTAACAAAACTGGAAGCAGCAAAGTTATTGGTGTGATTTTCCCACCTGTGGCTTTATCATATACAGTTGGACCCGTTTAACTCGAATGTGCAGGAAGTGAAATAAAAAATTCAAGTTATCAGAAATTTTCTGTTACCAGAAGGGTGTTTTACTGTGAAGGAAACATTTACGAAATCTAGATGTCCATAAAATCGACTTACCAGAGTTTTAGTTAAACAGGACCAACTGTACACTTGCAACTTGGTAGTGAAATGAATAACAGCATGCTTAGCTAAGGACGAGTATTGATCTGTCGCAAGTCAATAGATCAATTAGTTCTCAGTGCCACAGATGCTATTGATATAGTTTCACCACATGAAAGAAAATGCTACTTGTTCATCAGAGTTTAGATCTATGGTGGTACTCAGTTTAACTGATTACTCATTGAGAAGCAAGCATATTGATATTTATTCATGTTGGTGGTGCTTTTTTTTTGCTCTTCCTCTCCCTCTCCCCTGTATAAAGGCTCTGGGTGTGTGACTTCACTGATGATACATTCTTCTTTGTAGCTTTCATTCGCCGTCCAAGATGTTTTCCTTCTTTGGTGGCAAGTTCATATTATTGCACATTATCGTTACCTAAATCACTTTAGCCTCGTACAAAAGGCTTTAGTGGATGCACACTTCTTTTTTTTCTTTCCAATTTTGCTGACCAATTTTCTGCCCTCTATGTTGAACTAGTCTCTCGCCAAGGCTGTACAAGAAATGTCGTAAAGACGCTCAGTCGCTATGTGCAACCAAAGCCGAGGACTTTCAGTACAGCGACGACAAAAACAAACCCAAAGATTTCCACCCCGATAGTTTCATTTTCTCGTGCCTTTATAACTACGGCCACCGAGACCAGGTTGGTTTTTAGGGGTTTCACGCTTACGTGTACAGTGAATGTCCTCAACAACGGAACCCGATTCGCAGTCACAAATCCTTCCATTGTAGATTTCTGTTGTTTACTCTATAAGTTACTTGCATTATATTGATAAGTGATGCGTGAGAAAGATTTCCGTTATTCAGTTTTTACGTTCCGTCGTTGAGGACATTCATGTGTTTTCGGTCCAGAATCATGCTCCACTTTGTGTTATGTTAAATCTTTTTTGCTGGGGAAGTCGTTGATGCCTAGAATAAAGCCTAAAATAAGCTCAAATTTAAGAAGATAGATGCATCATTTGTCCAATTGCGAGGGCAATTGATCCATTGTGATAATTTTAGGCTTTTTTCTCAGCTACAATGGTAAAACTAACTAGTACTTCTGCCACAAAACGGTTTTCAAACATTTTTATTGCAATAAGATGTTTGCACAATTTGAATAACTCCAGTGGACTGTAATTCTGAACTGTGTTTGTTATATGTGAGTTGGAACCTTTATTATAAATATGCAAGTTGGAATTTTGTTCTTTTCACAAGTTTTCTCGATATGGATATATTTTTGTTCTCAGAACTTTATTCACCATGAATATTTTATCGCACAACTTTAAGCTGTTTTATTTAGCGTTTCACACAGACTACACTGTTTTAGATACCATGTAAATATAACCCAAAGCCTTTATAAACCTGCATTAATATTTTATTTTATCAGATTGCATGTCTTTAGCCAAGTAAACTTGTCAATTGTATATTGATGTGTAACTTGTAGATCTGTCACCAATCAGATGATAGTGACAAAGTTACGTGTATGTTTATTAAGAGAACAGTTTTCAGATGTAAATCACATATTATAGATTTTATTGATGTACAGCATGATGACTAACTTGGAAAGCAATATTGATAGAATACTTAGACGTCTTGTGTCTGCTATATCAGTATTGAATGACTCTTTATAAATAGTTCATTAATTTTTAAGAGGCAATATAATTTTGAATGTTTCTGATGACTGTCTTAGAAATAGCTATATTTTCTATCATTAGATGTCTTGTGTATGCTATATTGGTAATTTAAATGACTCTGTAAATATTTTGGTAAATTTTAAAATGGATTTTTTAAAATGAATAATAGATTTAAATATCAGTTTATTAGGCTCATGTTTAATATACATATAGATTATATAAAATGCAATTAAATGAATAATTTCCAGGACATTGCTGATAGTTTAAGATCTATTTAGTACCAGTTTGAAATGCCATTGATTTTTTCCTATTGGCGTGTGAGCGTTTCAATGATTTTTCGTTGGAATCATTGCCTCATTATAGCACGGAACCTGCAACTGTAGCAGCTTGAAACATCAAACAACGTGTTGTAGAACATCAAACCAATCTATTACTTACATCAACTCAGGGGTCATCAGCGAAATCACAGTGCAATTGTACCTAAAGCGTTGTTTAGTGTCAGAACTTATAATTATGAACGAAAATTATGGTAAATATTGACCACAGACATATTTTCTGTTTGTTGATTGGGATTTATCCAATCGTTTATCTTTCACAAAACCATATAAGTAGTAAACATATATTCTTTGATAAAACTTCTTTTAATATGACCCTATACAGAAACGATTTATGCAATTTAAAATAAACCCATCTGAAGAGTCAAAGAATTAACTAATTTTCACTGGTAATTGTAAAATCAAACCTTTTAAAATATTCGTCTAAAACATTCAACATTTCCTATTTATCATGGCCATTGTTTCAAACTCAACTTTAATATGAATATATCCCAAATAAATAAATCGTCATAACGGATTAAGTGTATCAACAAACCTATTAAAAAAAGTTTTAGACAATGTTTCCGTCTGTTCTCACCTATTATCGCTCCTCTTTTGCAGACTTGCAAGATACTTGATAATACGTATGAATTAAAAGATATATAATAAGTTTCAACTTCAAAAACTTGCATCATTACCCTCTGTAATGTTCTTTCATGTGACAGAAATTAGAGAAAAAAAAATATAAGTCATGCATCATAAAATAAAGTATAGCACATACATGTATGTCATAAATTTCAGTGTATAGTATATAGAGAAAAATTATAGTAAGCAAAATACACCATGAAATTAAAGAGAAACTTGTACCTCGCATAAATGAGGCAATAAATGTTAATAGTAATAAAAGTAAAACCCTTTTTCTAAATTCTGTATGCAACAATATGGCATTAACAGTCAAAAATGATGATAAAAATCCCTGACTGTTTCAGCTGAGCCGCGCGTGTGCGTTTGAGGTGCGGCGCGTGATGCGTCAGCGCGCGGTGTCCGTCGACCTGGAGCCGCGCATCGAGGTGCCGTGCATGGCCGACCTCGCCATGTTCTGTAACGACCAGCTCCACAAGGGAGGGGTGAGTAGCCGCACAGTCGCAAAACGTCTTGTTTATGTTTTTTTGGGAAATGATAGCCGTTAAAAAGTCTTAGATTGGCGAACATTTCTTCAGGATAGGTTTCATATGTATTAAATAACAATTCGTAGTTACTATCCAAATATATTTACTTTTATGTTGAGACTTTAGTCATCGTATCACGATAACTTCTTCGGAATTGAAACTTGACAGGGAATTCCTTGCAGAATGACGTTTCAGTTCTGAAGATGTTATCGTGATACGATGACTAAAGTCTCCACATAAAAGTAAATATATTTGGATAGTATCAAATCCATTGATGCATTTGCCTATGATTTGAATCAACATTATTTTGTAAGATTTTGGTGCTGTATTTCAGGAGATGGAGTGCCTGCAGGACCACTACGATGACCTGTCTGACAACTGTAAGGAGGCTGTGGAGGAGTTCACAGAGGATGAGGACAAGGACATCAACCTGGACAAGATCCTCATGAAGGCCTGCACGCCCATGATCAAGGAGTTCTGCTCGGTGAGTTAGGCTTTTTGTTGAACAAATTCATTAGCTGCTGTTTTAATTCATATAATACAGTATATCGTGGAGACGGCTCAAGTCACATTTTGCCATGCCGTCCTTTGCCATCCTTTTTCATTTTTGAAATAAAATATGTTTAAACCAAGTTCTTCATATTTCGGCAACAAATCCCTTTGCCTTTCTCAAGAGTGTGACTCCACACACTTGAGAAAGACAAACAGATTTGTTGCCGAAATATTGAGTTATATATTTGTAAATTGTGATAGCTGTTGCTATGAAGAAGGTACTGTATTATACAGCTTATTTTGTTTTTGACTCATTATTTTATTGTAGATAAACGCTTCGGCAAACTGACACGCGTTATTTACATAATTTAATGACACATCGTTTTGGCAACGAGTGTCGTTTTTGAGGTGAACACATCTAACTCGCTTTATTCATGATTTAACAATTTATCATTTTATTTTATTTTCTATCCTTTTTGTTGTTGAAATATCAAATTTTAAATTTAGATTTTAAGAATAATATTTTGCACACTCACTTCTTAGGTGCCTTTTCACACTAACTAAAATGAAACCACATGTTATTCACTATATGACAAGACTCTTGTATAGATGCATTGAGATATAGACTGTTAAAAGATATTGATTCCCGACGATCAAACAGTTCAGTTCTTTAGTTTGATTGTTTGGTCAATTTTTGCAAATTATAAAGCTGTTGAGCGTGTTTTCACTAACATATTTGTAAAACGAACTCTACAAAGAAAAGAATCTTACTTCAAGTTGTTACACTATACTTGATAATACTTATGAATTAAAAGATATATGATAAGTTTTAACTTCAAAAACTTGCATCAGTGCCCTCTGTGATTATCTCTTTCATGTGACAAAAAAAAAGAAAAAAAATATATATATTAAAGTCACAGAGTTGGGGCGAAATTAGTTTTAATTGATAAATCTAATCAAAATTTCTGTAATTTAATTTAGTATTAGTTAATCAACAAATTGAAATTTTTCAGTTTAGTTTAGTCTAGTTTAATCAAAAAATGTTATTTTAATCATGATTAGTTTGGAAAAGAATTGTCAAAACACGTTGAGCAATTTAGAGCAGGAAATCATTAACATTTGCTGATGGAAGTTGTGTGATTCAAGCGACGCTGTACTCTCTGATCAGTGATTTTAGCATTAATAACCTATGTCCATGCTGACCCTACATTTTCACTACAGTAATTTTTAAAAATAAACAAGGTCAATTTCCATGAATCGGCTACACTTCAGAGGATATTCTACATAGAGAGATAGATGCCTTTGAACAAAAATAAAAGGCAAGGTCAGTTTCCATGAATCGGCAACAATAGTTTTTATTATACCTGTATGCAACCATGGCATATAAATTCCCAACCTCTGATTTGATTTCCATTTGAATGAAAATAGGGGAATATTTATTGGTTTAAAAATGATAATGAATAATGATAAATCCATATGGACATAATTACCAATATGATGTCTGCATTGTATATCTAATATTCTGTATTTGAAAACTACTTAGAAACTAGTTGAAATAGTTATACTTGAATAGATACATTGAATGCATTGTTATGTATCATGTGATTATTTATAGTGATATGAAATAGTTAATGAGAAACAAAAGAAATGTGTTATTTCATTACGTAAATCGTTCATTTTGAAAATTTGGTTTAGTTTAGTTCAATCAAGCGATCATTTAGTTTCGTCTAGTTTATTCATAACATCTGCCCGAGTCAGTTGAGTTTCGTTTAGTTTAATCATAAAAATTGTCATTTATTTTAGTTTAGTTTTTATCCCAACACATTTAGCCCCCCCAACTCTGATAAGTTATGCAGCATAAGATAAATAATATTTCATAAATGTCAGTCTATAGTATAGTATATAGAGACAAATTATAGTAAGCAATATACACCATCAAATTAAAAGACAAACTTGTGCCACGCAAAAATGTGCCAATAACAGTAACTAAGTTTAATAATAATAAAAATCAAATCCTTTTTCTAAATTCTGTATGCAACAACAATATGGCATTAACAGTAAAAAATAATGATAAGAATCCAAATTTTTTTCTAAATTCATGATGCAAAAATATGATATTAAAAGTCAATAATAAGAATAAAAATCTAAACCATACAGCTAGTTCTTTATATCAACAGCTATCACAATCATAATATATATCTCAATATTTCGACAAAAAAAGTCTGTCTTTCTCAAGTGTGGAGTTATAATAGTGCAAACACTATGACTCCAGGATTGCACCTGAGTACATTGTGTTTTGTAGCCTCAGCTGGAAGAGCGTGAGACGGAGCCAGAGGACATTATGGAGTGTCTCATCAAGCACAAGACCGACGCCGACATGGACAAGAAATGTGCAGCCGGAATCGAGCATCATCAGATCGTGAGTACATCGCAGCACAATTGTCAAGTCTTCCGTGAAAAAATCTGAAAATGAAGTTTCCAGACTTGCGTTTTTTCATTACCTCTGTGCTTTTGTATTGTTTCAATACGGATTTTGATAGTTTCATAATGAATATTTTCTAAATCTCCTCTGTTCCGGATGGAGATTTTACTTAGATTTTTGTTAACTTCAAATGTGATGTTGCATCATAGAATATGTGTATGTGTTGTCTTCTCAAACTGTAGGTCTCAACACCGAAAATTATGCATATTACTGTAATGTTTCAAATTGATTCATATTGGATGTTACTCTTTTCTTTGCATTTCTTTCTTTTAAATATTGATACCAATGTTGCTGTTGTAGACCAACCTGAAGGACTACAGATTCAGCTACAAGTTCAAAGAAGCTTGCAAAAAAGACGTTCTAGACCATTGCAAAAACGTTCCCGGGGGCATCAAGAAAAAGTATGTCAAACGACACTTTATTTTTTAGAATAAACCTTAATAAATTTTTTTTTTAAATTTTACTTAGAATCTGTCAATTGAAAGGATGAGGTGAGTTATTGATAAAGGCCAGGATGAATGTAGATGTGCATCCTGAGTCCAAGACTCATTATTTCAGCATAGGACTTAAAGAATTAAAACATGCATTCCAGGCGACCCATAAGAGATTTGTTTAATTTCCAATGATAATTGTGACAGGCTTTGATTTGATATGTAGATAGTAGTTTTCACACTACAATGTATGCAGTGTAAAAAGGTTTGAACATCAATCAGACTGTCATGTAAACAGTGATGTTTTGTGCATTTAGTGATAACATAACACAATATTTTAACTGTCTGTTATAAACTGTATTGTTCTCAAGCACATAAGATGAAAGGATTAACAAATTCATCGTGCATGAAAGTGGCAAATATAACAGCAAGTGGCTTGCAAATAATAATACATAAAAATTCTAAAATCTAAAGCTAAGAGTTAAGAGTGATTGTGGACAATGCGCGAGCCGATTTGGTTCATAGATATCACATGTTGTTTTCCATCTGTGTAATAAAATGAATCCCCCAAAAATTATACGTAAACAAAACTCCTGCGTGTTGCCAGGGGCGACGTGATCAAGTGTCTGAGCGAGAGCATCCGTAACGACACCCTGCTGGACTCAGACCACCGCGTCAGCCGCGAGTGTCGCAGGCAGATGACCTTCGAACTCCTGCAGAGGGTGAGACCAACTACTTTTCATTTTCTTAATGATTAAAAAAAAAATTCAAGCAATAATTTAAAAAAATATATAATTTTTCATTGTTTTAAATTTTTTTTACATTTTTTCAATGATTTTTTTTTTGTGATTTTTTAGACGACACTAGTTTCATTTCGGGAACACACTTTAGATATGATAAAGCATTTTCCTCCGAAATTCATCTATTGCTCTTATAGCATGAGTATAGCATATGAGTCATTATACATGCTGAGTGAATTGTTGCAATCAGCCTATAACATACGTTACATACATGTGTATCTTTTTGTTTTGGACGTGAAAATTTCTAACTTAAATACTCATGCAAAAGCCCATGTTTTTAAAGGTCAAACTTCTGTCAATTTAGGGGATGGGTTTTTAATTGAGTGGGAATTTACTATTTACAATGACATCTCAATATATCGTTAAATTTTTGAATTTGCAGAGTGAAAGTATAAACTTGGATCCGGACCTGAAGGAATCCTGTGCCTTTGACGTGGAGAGTTATTGTTCCAACGTTTCTCCCGGACGCTCGGCAATCATCGAATGTCTGAAGAAACACGAAAAACAGTTGTCCAAGCCCTGCTATAAAAAGTTGTTCGAGAGAGAGGTATGTAAATATCTGTTTGAATAATTGAAGCGGCCGGGATGTAGTGTTGATAGAGCGACTTTTGTATTCGAAACCCAATAGGATGGAAGTGTTTGCATGGCTTTTTCTTGACTTGCAATGAATTGATGCATTGGATCATGCTTGTCGGTTGATCCCATCTTCAAAAATATAAATGTATTTTCAATGAGAAAAAAAACAGCTGTTAAACTATGAAAGGCTACATGCCCCCTTCTTATAAAGAAAATGTTTTACTTTTAAAATGGGAGTTGAGAAGGATATAGTGTGACAAGGATGCTGCCAATGACCTGGTATAAATATGTGAAGTCGCTAGAGCACGATAACAGTGAAATATGACTAGGAATAACGACATTTACATCTACTTGTTCCAGGAGCAGGAGGCCGTGAACAGCAAGACTGACTTCCTGCTGGTGAGCACGTGCAAGGACATGATCAAGACGTACTGCAGGGACGCGCAGCCCGGCGAGCTCTTCTCCTGCCTGCGCAGACACAAGGATGAGGAGGACTTCTCACAGAAGTGCAAGCGCATCGTCATCGAGAGGATGCGCATCCGCGCAGAAGGTTTGTTTGTTTCTTTGTATGTTAACAAGAAATTCTGATGATTAAGCATGTAATCTTGATTCAATGGCAAAATCCTGCAGGCAGTTATCAGTCTCTATCATTTGGGATCCTGCTTAGTTGGTCTCAATGTTGTATCTATACAGGGTCAGTTTTGGTAGCTTTAAAATGGTTTGGGATGCCAAAGGTGGTCTTAAAGATGGTACTAGAGATTTTCTTAGTTGGAAATTGTATTGTATTGTTGGAATCAAGTCTTAATGGATCTGAACTACATCAGTACAGTGAGACGATGTTGTGAAGGCTAAGGCATTGTGGGATATAGCTATTGTTGACCTATGGTGCTTCTTCCGAACTCATAAAGATACGAGCTTTCCGTATGGAAACAATTCGAACAGAAGTTACCAGTTGTACGGCATGTTACATACCAGTCGAAAGCTCGGTCTACTAAAAAAGTTCCGAGTTCACGACTGGTACGTATAACTGGGAATGTCAATTCTTTCATATGGGAAGCTCTTTATTTTTTGAGTTCAGTAGAAGCATGAGAACGCACTTTAACTTTGTGTTACACAGTAAAGTCAGCTTTTTATGCTGCCTGTCACTTTCTTGCAGATATCCGACTGAACCCTCTGCTCAAAAAGTCGTGCGCCCTGGACATTAAGAAGTTCTGCCACAAGGAGATGGAGGAACTGTTGGCCGGCAGGGACCAGGTGGGTGTTTCTTCATCTTTATATTGGCTGGGTAATTATATTCCTGACTACAGTGGCTTTTTGAATGATTGTACCTTATTGAAGCAAAGCAAAATCTAACATTGCTGTTCAGAGGTCAATGGAAGTCTAAATATTTTATTTATAATTTATTGATTTGTAATTGAAAAAAAGAAGATTTTATTATGATTTATTATAAACAACATTAGCTACCATTACTACATTATTTTGCAAAAGGCAACTGCATCAACGGATTTGATCTTCTTTCGAAAGTGGCTTTGAAAAGATTTTTAACTATTAGAAAGTATATTTCAGTATTAATAATTTTTCAAAGTTCATTTCAAAAGACATGTTTATTAAGTCACATCCATTGATGCTGTTGCCTTTGTTATTGAGTACATGTATGACTATCTTAGAGCATGTTATTGGTATTGAGTATGACTAAGTGCGTATTCCTTTCCAGGTTCCTGGGGAGAATCCTGTGGCTCCCGTCCTTACGTGTCTCAGGCGCAAGTTCGCTCAGAAGGTATGTACGTGCATTTATGCACTTTTTGCTAACACCATTAATGGACAGTAATTTATAGCTATCGTGATAAAAAAAAACTTAAGTGTCAGAAACTTTCTAGAAGTTAAAAACTTTATATTAAAAAAAGAAGTTGGGCTGTATTTATGCACAAATACTTCAGGTAATCAGTGCTCTTTAGCTTAGTGAAATGATAGTTACAAATATAAGATTAAATCTTCTTTTCATAGAACACTATCTACTATGTTGTAAAAAGTAAAAGATAAATTTAAATATATGACCATTCATGGTAGAATCAGTTTATTGCTAATGATCTCAAGAACAACTGCAGGTCAAACTTATTTTCCTTTCAGTCATTGTACCTTTAGGTTGGGTTGATAGCTAAAAATCTACTATTCACCTATAAACAGATGTATTCTCATAAACCATTTCCACAACACAGCGTTTATCGGGATCTTGTGAAAACCATATTGGCGGTTTAATCCGCGAATCGTCGAAGGATTTCCATCAAGACCCGCGATTGGCTCGTTCTTGTGGGCAGGAAGTAAGTTTGTAGTTAGCCTTGCGCAGCACGAGATGAAATGCCCGTCGTGTTCACATTCTCGCATGCTTCTTTGATTGAGTGACTTTTTAACACAATTACGTATTATGTGGTCACTTTAGTGGATCGTGTTTGGATTTTTCCCTTCATGATTTAAATGTGGAATAAATTTTACATTGAGGAATGTTATTTCACTGGGGTGTGAATTTCAGCAGCACGTTTTAGATTCTCAGATATTCAGTAATGAAAAGCTGTGTTAATGATTTGGGATTAAAGGGAATTAGTTTTACTTCCATTCACTGGCACTCATGCTTTCGATTAAAATTATGAAGTCTAAATTGGCCACATAGCATTTAAATGCTTGTTTTTAACTTGCATTTTGTCAATTTTGTAGCTTGATTTTTAATACAACTCAGGAGATGTCCATGCCTGCGTCACCTTGTAAATATAATTAACTTCAAAATAGTATTTTTTACAATAGAGGAATCCATCCATTTGTGAACTGTGTTAAGTAAAGATTAAGGCAGAACATTGAAAATTTTAATCCAAATAATGATTGAATAATTTTCGAAGTGAAATATTTTTTATCATTTGTTTCCAAATACTGAAAATATGGTGTTGTATTTAAAAATTGTTTATTATGTTTGAAAGAAAATGGAAATCCTTATTGTAGACATACTATTATTTTTAGATTAAATAATTTTCTTCCTTGGCAATGGGTATCTTCTGACATTTGTTGTAGAATTTTCTCTTCTGTAGTCACAAGTCTTCCATTTCTTTCAGGCGTGGATGACAAAGTTCATGCTGTTAGATAGATCCATAGTTGTCTTAACCTTGTGTGCTCTTATACCTACCTAATCATCCTCTAGAATACTAATGATTTTGCCTGAATCCATGTAGATGTTAAGTGACAGTTGTGCAGAAGGCTTAACCACTGTAATTAAGGAATATCACAAAGATTACAAGCAAGACAAACCAATCGAAAAAGAGTGCAAAGAGGAAGTAAGTACGACTCACTTCGTCTTGGAAATTCACTTCATTTTTAGTAAATCCCTGAAGTTGACTAATTTGTTTGTAGTTTTGTTGAAAACTACATTTGTAGTTCTGTTAAAAACCTCAAATGAAAGCATATGCTACATAGATAAGATATATTGACTAATTTGTGAGATTTTCAAATTGACTTGTTTGATATTGTGAAGTTATTCTTTGGAATATTTGACAGTTTAAGCAAATGTTAATAAATACAAAATTCTAAATTACTTTTGCAATTAATTTCTTGTCTGGTTATTTTGTAAATGATGAGCGTTTGTTATTACTTCTGCATCTCACAGTTATTATTTAAGTACAATAAGTAATGTGGAGGCTGTTATACAAAAATAGCACCAAAATAATTGCTTGATAATTCTAAAGCCATCAACATCTGAAATGATTTCAATCATTAAAGCTATTGACAAATATTTACATTGTAAAGTTTGCATCTAAACAACCAAATTAGAAAAAAAAAAATATCTTTTCATTTGAAATCTTGTGTTTATGAAAAGATTAGTAAGTGAAAGATGAAATTAGAAAATGAAGGGCTTTACAGTATGGAGAAAAAAAAAACAATATAGATTTTGATTTTCACCTAAGTATTTTTTTGCATGTTTTCTGTTGATTTTTACTCATTTATCATTAGATGTAGTTATTGATTCATATCTCTTAGAACTCAAATAAGTGCTTTAAGTATATTTGTGTATATTAGCGATAGAATTCATGAAAAAGTCATTTGCATTTTGGGTGTAAGGTATAAATAGTTGAGTACATACAATTGATTTGTTTTAAATGACAATTTTATAGCTCATTTTGGATTTGATTTTTTAAAAAAAGAGAAGTTATTCTGAATTTAATGTGCCACAAAAAATTTTGTTTTATATTTCAAACTGATGTTGCATCTTGATATTTGGAAGAAAAAAAAAGAATATGAAAATTGATATGTTTTACTTAGGATATTGTAAATTGATTCTCTTTCAAAATAAAGTTAAACAAGAATATAATTTTAAATAATGTAAAGCTTGTGCATGATCAAATTTTTGTAAAATACAATAGGACCCGTTTATCAGAAACTGCGATAGTGAAATTTGTCAACTTGAAGAAATAGCCACTTCCATATTTTTACATTCTAAATCTCTTGATAACTTGAAATGTCAGATGCCTCATACATATTTTTAACACAGCCTTCAAGTTCAAAATAAACGGGTCCAACCAAAAAGTATATTTAATTACCAATAGGAACCTTTATCTGCCACTTTTTGGCTCGACTTTCGTTGTTTTGACAACTTCATTGGGGTGAAAGTCTAGCCATAAAATGACAGGTACAGGTTTGTATTGGTAGCTAATTATATGTATCTTTTCTGTCATGAATAATCAGTCTCCCATTTAGTCACTAGTCCGCTCGTCCAGACCAGTAGAAATTGAGGAGGACTCGTGCTGAGTTCAATTCAATCGCTCTGCATACGAGTAGCTGCAGAGCCAAAACAAGTGAGGACGAGCAACTTTGGGGGAGGACTTGTACCTTTTTAAAGTTACTAGTCCTGCTGAAGAGTAACTATTGAGGCGCTAACTGGGAGACTGAATGATGGAACAACCGAGGATGAAATTAGTATGCAGTAGAACCTCTCTATTAGGACCACCTTTGGGACCTGTGTGAGATGGTCTCTATACAGGGGTTCATTTGGTCACTTTATGAAGGTTTGGAAAGGTGAAAAGTGATCTCAATATAGAGGGGGTCTCAGTAGAGAGGTGGTTTTAATTGAGGTTCTACTGTACGCTTTTTGGGTCCAAGCGCATTTTATACGGATCCGAAAGTCATGTTTGCTGTAGACATATTACTTGATTTTGTGATAAATCCCTTGCAACGTACTGTCTGAATATTTTCGGACATTTTCAATGTCCATCATCTGAGACTTCCTTTTTCTGTCAACAGGCGGCAGCACGTGACTGACTTCTTTTTACTGTCACATGCTGCCGCCTGGTGACAGGTAAAGGAAGTCTCAGAAGATTGCAATGAATTTATCACAAAATCAAGAAATATGTCTATAGAAAAGAAATCATATGAATCTTTTTTCAAATCATGTTTGCTGTGTAGATTGAGACGCACTGCTCGGAGGCGGTTGCCCTGAGCGAGAAGGACCCGGACCAGGGCCACGTGGAGGAGTGTCTCAAGGACAAGCTGAGGGACGGCAAGATCAGCAAGAAGGAGTGCGTCCTGGTGAGTCCCGCGGTCTATTCGCACTCTGAGTATCAGATGTCCTGAAGAGAAGTCCGACACATAACTATTCTCATGAAAAATTCTGACCAGAATCACCGGCTGTTAATCTATATTCATCTCAGGATGTGAATGAATGTAAATGAGGTCAAGTGACCAATCCCAGCTGAGTATCAGATGGGTGTGGCGGGTTCACCCAATCAGGTTGCAGTATTTAAACAATGTTCAGTTTTTCACTCTCATGTTATTGAGGACATTCACTGCTCAGTGTTAAGTTTTTAATCTAATGTTACAGTACTAAGTTTTTTCAATATGCTGTGACCTTGCTGTGCTGCAGGAGATTGTGCGTGTGATCTCCGAGAACAAGGCTGACGTGCAGGTGGATCCCATCCTTTATCGCGCCTGCGCCCTCGACATCCAGCACTACTGTGCCGACGTTCCGCGCGGAGAGGGCCGGCGTGAGTACTCACTTACTTCCTGCTCTGTCAGTTACAGGGTTTGACATAAGGATTTTAATTCTCTACCTTTTTCTTCTTACAGCTGCGTTTATCCAATTTTAGTTTTCAAAAAATTTTAAAAGAAATTCTCAATATTAGAATGTATAATTTGTTAAAGATTACTTTTAAATTTTTTTGAAAACTTTTTGGATAAACACAGCTGAGCTGTAAGAAGAAAAAGGTAGAGAATTAAAATGAGACAAGAAGATGTTTACCGTATAACAAGTATAATATGACATAAGGATTGATAAGGCAATAGACATCAGGGCTACCAAGCGCGAAAATCCGGTAGCTCGGGTCAAAATTTGGTAGCCCGACATTCCAGAGGGAGAAGAAATTAAATTCTCTAATGTTTGTTGATGATTTAGAATTATTATTAGACAAGTGCAATTTATTTTTAGATAATACGTGTACAATTTGTACATTTAAAACGAAATAACAATCACAGAAACTGTCAGGCCAAAAGGCTACCAACCTACTGGCAAAAGCTGGTAGCCCGGCCAGTTTCAGGTAGTCATGGGCTACAGGGTTGCCACTTGCATCAAACCCTTTGTCTATCATCTCACATGGGGCTGATTGTTAGAATGTGACAGCTGATGGCTCGCATTTTCAACATCGTCATAGTAAATATTGTAAATAATCCCCCACCTCAACCTTGCAATACTGGGGCCCATGCTCAAAAGATCATAGCATTACTAAAAGACTGACAGTTTTGATGAAATTAAGAATCATGAAAATCCGTTTGAGACTCATTGATATAAACTGACGTAAATGTTTTAAAGCTGCATCCAATTGGATTAAAAATACTATTCGTCTTGAAGATAATCCGCGTGTTATCTTGCATTAATTTTCATCTTTTATAAGTCATCTGTAATTTCTTGTTATTTTAGAAATGTCTTGTCTTCTGAGCGGATTAGATGATCCGAAGGTCAAGCTCAAGCCGGACTGTCAAAAGATGCTGTTTGACCGAAGAACGATGTGGGAATATGCTGCCAAGGTAATGCCGTGATCATGCAGATAGGGTTTTCTTATTGAATACAAATATGGATGATTATTATTGTTGTTATTATCAAAATGATTTGAGAAACACTGCGCTCTCTGACTAAGTAATAATACCATAATACTGAGAGAATACAGTTTGAAAACTCGGTGTTTGTATTGTTGAACAAGTTCATTGGCTGTGTTAATTCAAATAATACATACATCACATGAGTAGAAAAATAGAAGAAGCAATATACATACACCTCAGAAAAGCTTCTTTGAATAGGACAGATGGGTACCATTTGCCTGATGTGTACTTCCCTATACTGAGGAAGGAGGAGGAAAGATAAGGGGGGGGCACTGATACACTTGCAATCCTGGAGTCATAGTGTTTGCATTATGACTCCACACTCTTGAGAAAGACAAACGGACTTTGTTGTCGAAATATTGAGTTATGTATGGGTAAATTGTGATAGCTGTTGATATGAAGAACTATCTGTATTATCAACGTTTGTAGGTGGCACCACCAGACACGGCTGCCGAGCTGATGCAGCAAATCGTACAGTCGCCGTCCAGGAACTACTTCGTGGGCATCATCTTCGCCATCATCGGGTGTATATTTATCGGAGGACTCTTCTGCGGGAGAGTCACCAAGAGAGTGACTCAACAGGCCAAAAATAAGTAAATGTCCGCTACGTCGTCATCATTACACGAAAAAATGTCACTTGTAAATTATGTCCGTCAAGGTTGGCCTTGTGTTGTCTTATTAAAAATGGATCTGTTTTTGTGAGAGTGCCGATGGTTGTTGAACAATGTCAAATAGTAATGATTATTTTCAATGCCTTTTGTAATGTGATACAAGTCTAGCGAAGAAGCATCAAAGGCTAATTAATTTTCTATGAATTGTTTTAATTTCGTACGGTGTGGTAATTGAAGGTGTTGATGAAATTTAGACATGTTTGTCGGAACAAAATTGTAGATATATCATTTTTGATTTAGAATCTTAAGGTTGATGCTACTTTAAAATTTGGAAAAAATGGAACAACTGAATATTTGTAAAAGTCACAGATGGAATGGTCACCCGTGTATGAAAGTCAATGTACCTTCCCCTCTCTTGTTGGTCAGAGTCGATCTGAATTTTTGTATGTCCTGATGTATTTATGGTTAAGTGGTTAGCAAAGAAATTCCTTGACGTGAGTGGGTTTTATGTGGTACTCTTCGTTTTATTATAGTATTATGCATTACTGGGGATTTTCAAGCAAAAGCTAAGGTCTGTGATTATATATTTGAGCTTTTTTTTTTTATTATCGCAGTGGTGAATTTGTTTTAGTCATTTATATCATAACAAGAGAATTCAATAAATCCCACAAACAGCAGAATAATTATGAAGTATGAATGTATTTGTGATGGAATCTGTAAAATTGTCTTTGACGATGTTATCTTCTTAATCGTGCTGCTGAGAGTGGTACAGGTGTGATTCGCTTCTTGCAAAAGTACATTTGTAGGATTGTAGCATATACTAGACTTTGCATTTGTTATTAAATACTGTCTTGTAGGCGTGTGGTCTTTTTCTAAAGGTAGGATTGAAATTCATTAACTCATGCAAATGTACATAAAATCATCGTTCAATTTCAGTGCTGTTTTTAAGACGTATGCTACAATTGGACAGATGTCATGAAAGGTGAGGTCGTCACTTCACTTTGTTATGTAGTAAACCTAACCATGTACAGCAATAACCAGCTTTTAACATGATCAGCTATGATGTCTTGAAGGGATGGAAAACATGTATGCAAATGATCTGCTCTGATTGGCTGCAGGCACCAGTAAGTTTATGGGTTTTGACAGTGGCATTAATAAATGGCACACTAGACTGGTGTGCAATTTGATTACAAAATAAAGTAATTGTAATTTGTTTAAAATGTCAAATTGTATATTTTGTAAAGATGGGTGTACACAGTCACTAGACATTGTTTTCATTGTAATGTAGTTTGCTTAATATTATTAAGATAAATTATATCATTACTGTTAATATTTATCTAATCTTCAATTCTTATATCTGTATTTGAAATAACAATTTTTGTTTTGTGACAAAGTTTTTAAATGTTTAATGTGATGCTGCAATTTTACGTGAAATATTTAAGCATTGTAATAACCTAGATGAATTGTTGAATCTCAGATTTGTTTTTATTTTTAAATGACATCAATCGTATATTTTTATATCCGTAGGTCAAAGATTATTGCATCATCATATGTATACTATTTAGATTTTTTTTTTGCATTGGAGTATGGATTATAATTCATTTTAAATATTTTCTATTTTGAATGCAGACCAATGACTGCTTCGTTATATATGAAAATGAGCATCAAGTTCATATTTACAATGCCTGGATTTGGTGTGCCTCTGTTATTAAATTTCTCTACTTTATTTAATGGAGCCAAAAAGCACATAACTCTGTTGCTTACAATTTTGTTACTTTTTATACGCTTTTATTAACAGTGGAAAAAAGTGCAAGTTGGGAAATCCCGGGAAATCCCAAGTTTTGTAGTTCATAGTGTGTGTGGCAGATGTTATTTTTTTGTTGTTCCAATATCACATTATTAGTGATGTCACTGGATATACTTGCATTCTTTTTTGGTATGTGAAATTGTGTTTGAAAGAATGTTACTGCACAGGTAGAAAATACAGCTATATATTGTTCCACATTCTACTAACATTATCATAGTCATCCAGTAATACATTAGGAGTCACTTTAACACAAATGTTTGTATCTACTTCCATAGTTATATATGATGTAACCGCTATATTTAAGGATGATCAGGACATCCTTGTGGCGACACCTGTCAGAAAATCTGTGTAACTGCCGCTACTCTGCTTAGCTGACTTAAATCTCTGCTTTTAAGGCCAAAGTAACCATAACCAATATTTATTTTGATTTTATGATATATTTTTGTAAATGTAAGTGTTGTATACATATTTACAGTAATATCACGTTGGAAATATCCGTCACTTTTCTTTACATAATTATATCTAGAACGACTTGCCTTTCTATCCGAAAAGTTGTTAACAGAGATTGTCATAGTTCTTTTTATATTACAGATTGAAGTCGGACATATCGCGACTCCATTCATTTGCATTGTAATAGATAAAAAATATTGACAAATATTTTTTTATATAATCTGAAAATGGGTGTAAATATTTTGTTTCTCAATATTATAAATTATTAGCTCTCCGTGGGCAAAGTTCCATGATGATTGTCTAGGATTTTAAAAAATAAAGCTCCTGATCATCCTTAAGTTTACATTGACAGTAATTTACAGTACATTCCGTGTTTATTTGTAGGATTACAAGCGTATGTTGCATTTCATTTAGTGTATTGTTCTGCCACAACCAGTGACCTAAATTGTCATGAAAAAAATCATTATGTCAAGAACTCAGAATCACTTTATAATAAAAGGAGTTAAAAAAATATATGGTTCATTTATTTCATATTTTGTGTACACATACAATACTAACCTAGTACCTGTATATTTTACTTATTTGCTTATATTCAAGGCCATAAGGGTTTTAGATTTACAGTCTCCATACTATCATATTTACATTTTTCATTCACTTTTAGTTATAAACCATCTATACAAACCAACCACAAGAACAAACGCCAGCTCCTGTAACCTTTGGCTCAAACTTCATACCACAAACAAAAATATTCAACTTCCATGAACATGCAACATTTACACAGATATTGGCAAACTTGTATTGATGTTGAAAAAAAATCACTATTTTACATGAGCAATAAATTCAAATGGTGTAGATATGTCATTGAATAAAATAGATCACATATATTATAGCTATTTAGTAATAAATATATCAAAATAAATTTATCACAAAATATTTTGCTATAAAACTGATTAAAAAATAAATACCACCCGAGCTGCTAAATTTCCCTACTTTTACCTTATGAAAAAAACTATTAGTTAAAAAAATACCTATATTGTTTTAAAAGAACAATGCTAACAACAGAAAATTTTAAATTCTTATCTATGTAAATACATTGACTAATTTTCAGTTAAATTTACTGTCTTAATATTTTTGGACATTTTCCATGTCAATTGTCCGACTTTTTTCTGTCACTAGGTGGCAGCATTTCATTTTCATTATGAATAATGGAAGCCGACTGGAGGCATTTTTCTCTGTCCTGTGGGTGTGGACAGATGAATTTTAGACACGGCTCAATATGTAATGCGTTGAGTCGTGTTTAACGTGCATCAGCAACTCCCAACTCTAAACAAAATGCAAAAGTCTAGCAAAGATAACAATTCTCAAAGAAACCCTCGCGTCACACGTCACATGATAACACACCAGCCAGGTGAAAACATTGCCATGTGATCTTTTTTTAACAAGATATTTCTATACGTCAAAACGGCACACGTGCATGTTTTCACCTAGTAAACAGGAAATGGAAGCAAGGGTTTTCTTGAGAATTATGCTTTACCACTAGAAAATAGCTGATGTTAACACACTACATGTTATATTGATTCTGTTCAAAAATAGATAATTTTCCATTAATATTGCATATAACAAATTTCCATTTATATGTTTATCAAACTTTGACGAGGAAGCTGCCATCAGGGCCAAAGTCAGAATACAGCGAATAACTTCACTCATTAGAGATCATTTAAAATAAATTGGGAACAATCATCACACCAATAACACAAATCACACACATATATTATATACAATGAAGCTTTGTTTTTTCCTGTCACACAACTGCATCAAGTCCACACCATTTACATCTTGAAGAACAGATTTCTTTGCATCTGGAGTCGATCATAGACGAGGAAAGTTACTGAACAACTACTTGGTCCATACTTAGCCACCACCTGAAGCGATGCCAATGTCTCTGCTTTCCTCCGTTCTAACATTTGCATCGTAAATAACCACAAGTTAACATTAACCGATTCAGCTATTCAAACCATACAGCAAATTCATCATCACCTCTATTTGATTTTACATTTACAACACACGCTCAATGCATGTATTCTTCCGTGGCTCAACAGGGTTTGACGTAAGGACTGATCAAGCAGCGGTCGACATCAGGGCCTCTTAGTTTGAAAATCAGGTAGCCGGGTCAAAATCAGGTGGCAGAGAGGGCCATTGGGTGGTGTAATTTATTTCAAAATAATCGATGGACGATTTCTAGAATTCATTCTTTTATAGCAAATTTGTATGTAATACACCCGCCTAAAACTGATACCACCAGGCCACCTACAGGCAAAAATCAGGTGGCCTTGGGCTACAGGGCTACCACTACGTCAAACCCTGCTGAACTACCGCAGACTGCTACAAACATAGAGCGATCAAAATGACAAAACTGTAACTGATTTTCTTCCACAATTATGAGAAATTCCTATCTCTAAAATATCACAATGGAATTTTAACAGTTCTTTGAGAATCAGCCATTTTTATGACAAAATGCATTTTAAACAAAATAAACTTCATGAACAAAACAAGAACTTGCAGTAATCCCTCCTAGTCATCCTTTCCCTCTGGCACACACAAAAACGCTTTTTGAACAAGTCTCGTAAACGCCTCTGAAACAAAAATCACATTGGACCGATTTATATAGATATATTTATACTGATCATCAAACTAAAATATCACTTGAGACTATTAGGGTAGTAGCTTTTTAAAGACAGCAAAGTTTTGAAAAACAATTATGTAATATATTAGAAAAAAACATACACTGTAGACTATTTTTTATTTCCTGCCAAAAATCTTGATTAAAATCTATTTCTTCATTCATTATTATTTTCATAGAGCTCTCAATCAATAAAACTAACACTGAAAACAGTATTGCTTGTAAAAAATAAGTTTCACTCATAATTTGCTCTGATGATTCCTTCTTCTTGTCGTAATTTTAATTGCATTTAGGCGTATCCGACGCCTTTTAACAAGGCTTCCGAACCTCGGGCTTGGTGTCGCCACCCTCTTGAATGATATACTCGACAGGGGTGACCGACTGTGTGGGATCGACAATGTAATGGCAGACATACAACATAACTGTTTGGCATCACACAGTCTACCGTGGACGAGTTGCGAACTCACGACGCAATCAATCATGATTGAAAGTCGTACACTTTAACCATTACACCACCGAGTACCACAAAGCCAAAGTTGTTGAAGAACATATTAAGAAATGCTGGCTTTAGTGCAAAAATTCAATATTCTATCCAGATGTGAAGTATCGGTGCAGATTGGGCCCCCGCTATCAGGGCCACGGATAAGAATCCGTCCCATCGTCCGAGACCGGCAACTGTGTTGCCAGGACAAGTAAAAGTTTTGAGTTACTTGTCCTATGACGAGTATTCTCAGTCACCCTTGGCATCAGTTTCAATTGAATCTACATGATATTCATTGATTTGGACGTGTAAATCTGAGATAGGACGGGTATATTTTTCAAGACACCCGTCCTATGGACAAGTATGATATTTCCCCTATTCGTGGCCCTGATATAATGAGCTTGGCCGACTTACGGACGTTCCTCTGTATAACCTGGGGCTTGCTCTTCCACAGCACGCCGCCCCAGTAGACAGGGATGCCGGTGGCCATGATGGCGAGACCCATGAGGCACTCAAACGGAGAGTGGAACAGTGGGAGGACGATCAGGAAGCCGAAGATGCACATGAAGAAGATCGGGAACACCAGGGGCACCTGCAAACAATGACAATTGAATGACATTTCACTGATAACCGCAAAACATTATAAGAGTCTTATGAGGTCTTATCTTTTATTTTATTTTTCTATCTTTTTGTTGTTCAAATATCAAATTTCAAATTATTCATTTTTTGCAGAATATTCTGCTTAAAGAAATTTAATTTTTAATTTGAAATTTGATATTTGAACAACAAAAAGATAGAAAATAAAGTAAAAAATGAAAAAAACATATATGCTTTGAGGCCTTTTGATAGTTGAATTTTTGTTGTTGACATCAAGCAGATGGTCGTGAATAAAAAAAAAAAACTAGGGCGCACCCACCTTTCGACTGCTTGGCCTACGACAGTCTAGAGTAAACTAAAGAAAGACCCCCATTATCGCTCGCTGATCGCCCAATGCCATTAAGCCCGCTTTACACATTAGCAAATTCTGCCAATATAGCTGCCCATGTAGACAACCTTGCCAAAATCGTATTTATATGTTGCACGGATACGCTTACTATTGCCTATGAGTAAAGGGATTTTAAAGCTGCCATTTGAAGTAAATCTTCGACAACACACGATTTCTTTTATTCTGCCTTTATTCACTCACCCTGATTGGGCGTTCCATGTCGGGCCGCGACCACCGGAGATACAGCAGCCCCGCCACAGCCACCCCCACCGACATGGACTCCACGAAGTAGCAGTAGTTGATGAGGGTGTACACGTCGACAGAGGCTAGCATCAGCAGCGAGCACAGGCACTGAAACAAGACGATGGAGGCTAACAAGAGTGAACACAGGCACTGAAATAAGATGATGGAGGCTAACAAAAGTGAACACAGAAACTGCAGGAAAAATTATATACAGTTGAAGTTCCTGTTTTTTAGATATACTTGAAAATCTAGCCACATCTGCAGGGAACACAGGCGCTGACACAAGAGGCCAAAGCAAGTGAATGTATAGAAAACTGCTGCAAATAGTCATTTCTCTTGATATTCATGTGTGGAATTTCTCAGTGTAGCCCAAAACAGTTGTATGACTATTCAATGATGGAATCTTACAATCAATTGTTTTCATCACTGACTAATTTGTTTATTACTCATTTTTTTAATGACTTGTGAAGAAAACATTGGTTTATTAATGATATGGATTTGTGGATTATTTTATCTAGGGGCTGTTGCATTTAATCTTTTTTTGGAGCATTAGTAGTAAAAGGATGGTTGAGAAGTAGACTGGGCAGCCAGGCCACACCCTCTGAATGAGGAATAATTAGGGTTTGCTCAAATAAACTCAGGATTTGATAGATTTGATTGATGATTGATTGATTTAAGTAGTGACTACTGCATGTTGTCGAGAGACATAGACCCGGGACATAGATTCATAGTCAGTTTGTTTTAGAATTTTCTTTTATGCTGTGTGATATCAGCAATTGTATAATTTTGAATTTTAAAAATTCAAATTAAAAATTAACCAATTGTTAAAATCACAAAGAATAAAAGTAAATTCTAAAACAAAAGGCTGTGTACCAAATACAAAGGATTTTTAGATTCACCGACAGAACCAAAAACTAACTCCTTCAGCTTACGAGCCAGTCATATTTTGCTAGTTAATCTTGTCCCTTGACTATGGTCAGGGATCTAAATAATAATTTATATCAGTATGTCATATCAAATATTCATTTATTAGTTCATTTCCAAACCCACACATTTACATCAGTTGGCGGCGTCTGAATAATGATCATTTTTTATGGCCGAGCCAACGACAATGCTTCCCAAACATGGCACAGCAGTGACAGCGACACAGAACACTACAGCTACAGAATTTACAAAGGTGGACCGTGCCAAATAAGATGCATGTATTTCATAAATCAACTGTTTGAGAAATAAATATTCTGGTCATAATGCGCTCATATCATTTGGAACTGCAATAGTGTTTTGGAGTTCTGCATGTGGCTAAGTTATACAATTAAAAATATATTCATCAGAGGGTTCTATCTAGTAAACGAAAATTAAAACAGGTTAAAAAAATTAAAAATTAGAGTAGATTAATAAAGACAAGAGGATCATAAGGGTCCTAATATTGCTCACCTGCATGTGTAAATTTGGCTTTAAAATTAAGTGATAGGTGCCCTGGTGAATAATGAAATAAAGCTGGGCACCCACGGAAATGATTCAAATATGATATCATAATGTGACAGCCAAATAAGTTGTGTTAAATGATACATGAACAAGCATTTAGTCATTTTTATTTTTTATTTTTATTTTTTTTCTAGGGGGGGGGGGTCAATTTGCCACCAAGAGGCATGATGATTCAAATATAGTTCTGGGATACCATGCCGTTTCACAGCTAAGCAAATGAAAAATAAAGAAATTATTTACAACTTATGTGCAAGTTTGGTGAAACGGTTTCATTTAAATAGATTTTTTTTATATGGACCCCTGGGAAGCCAATTTTACACATGATTTTCATGATTTTTCATTTAGGCATGATTCAAATATGATATCGTGATGAGACAGGCAAATAAGTTGTGTGCAAGTTTGGTGAAAATCAAATGAAAAATGAAGAAGTTATTTAGAAAAATAGGAATTGTTGACGGACAGACGGACGACGGATGAACGTGATCATAACAGCTCACTTCCTGATTCACAGCAGGTAGTTAAAAAAGTTGGTTTAGAATAGACATGAGACATCTTACACCTGTCGCATTTAATCTTTTTTTGGCGCATTAGCAGTAAGAGGATGGTTGAGAAGTAGACTGGGCAGCCAGGCTACACCCTCTGAATGAGGAATAATTAGGGTTTGCTCAAATAAACTCAGGATTTGATAGATTAGATTGATGATTGATTGATTTAAATAGTGACCACTGCAGGTTGTCGAGAGACATAGACCCAGGAGATAGATTCAGTCGGTTACTTTAAGAATTTTCTTTTATGCTGTGTGATATTAACAATTGTTTAATTTTGAATTGTGAAAATTCAAAATCAAAATTCAAAATCAAACAATTGTTAAAATCACACAGCATAAAAGAAAATTCTAAAACAAAATGAGACCAAACGCTGTGTACCAAATACATAGGATTTTTAGATTCACATACAGAACCATACCTATCACCATGTCTCCCTCAGCTTACCATCCAGTCATATTTTGCTAGTTAATCTTGTCCCTTGACTATGGTCAGGGATCTAAATAATGAAACTGGTCATTCAAAATGTTATCAATATGTTCTTCAGTTCATTTCCAGCCCCACACATTTACATCAGTTGGCGCCGTCTGAATAATGATCATTTTTTATTGCCGAGCTAACGACGACGCGTCCCAAACACGGCACAGCGGCGAGAGCGGCACAGAACACTGCTGCTACAGCATTTACAAAGGTGGATCGCGCCAAATACACTGCATGTATGGCATAAATCAACTGTTCAAGAAATAAATATTCTGGTCATAATGCGCTCATATCATTTGGAACTGCATTAGTGTTTGGGAGTTCTGCTTGTGGCTAAGTTATGCAATTAAAAATATATTTATCAGAGGGTTCTATCTATTAGGAGAAAATTAAAACAGGTTAAAAAATAAAAATTAGAATAGGTTAACCCGCTTAGTGCCGAGGCGCATATATGCACCTCAGATTTTACGTCCCTTTAGTGCCGGGGCGCATATATGCGCCTCAGTTTTCAGAAAAAACAGTTTGAGTTTGTCTGCCATATTCGTATATAAACACTCGTGGTTCTAGTCTCAAATTCCGGTATGTCAACAACAACAACTTTACCTTAACATTTCGATGCATTTCTAGAAGTAAATAAGCAGCATAGTGTTAATATTTTAATTATATTAGTGTGAACGAATATTTACCCACCAAACACGCATTATCTGCTGCAATTTTGAGCCGCGAAATACTCTTATTTGTGTTCGCAAAACCATGGCTTATCATACATGGTTGGAATCCTCGTGTACCCTGCTATTCATCGAGACCTTAAACAAATGTGAAACTAGACTCATCAACATCATATACTGATATCTATTTTGAGCCTTGAAAGCGTGGTATTCTTAGGCTCAATCGCCACAAAATACGTTGACACTGCTAAGGAAACCCCAATTAGCCTTTATCAAGAGCGCTCTTAACGATTCTACATCAGCGACGCGCGCTGCGCAAGGCTGATTTTCAGGAAATACCGGTTTTTTGGTAAGCGTGACAAAGTTGAAGAATTTGAAGAAGAATTATCATATTATTAAATCATCCATGCCCCATCTTATTGTATCTTGGATACCGAATCACAAATAAACCGTTTGGCAAACTACCCAATAAGTGTGGACGTTGGAAATCTACTATTTCTATCAAAACGGATGATGTTTTTGTCGGGTGATCGAGTGGTGGCACTGGTGCCTGTCAAAACTTCAAGGCAATGAAGAAATAAAAAGTTGAACACGTCTTTGGTCCGTAATATTGTAAGTAAAAATATATTATTATGAAATAGGGATGGTTTATGGTGTTTTTTTGTGTCTATCCTGGATAAAAACTCGCTGCACTTAAAATTTCTACTGCTACTACGACATTTAAAATCAACCACGCAAGCTGTCAAATGAATGGACGATTACTCGAAATTGTCAAAATTTAACTTTATGCTGTATGTATCTTTATTTATAATGGTAAAAATAAGAAACTAGACCGTCTCCTGAATGTGTACTGTAAATGTGAAAATGTTCTGATGAAAAACGTAAGAGCTACAAAGGATCATATTTCAACTATGACAACTGAAGCCCCCCACTGTGAATAACACGTCACGAAAAATGCGTGTCTGGCACTGAGGGGGAGTATAGTGAATTTACGGCTGGCGTCAAGAGGGTTAATAAAGACAAGAGGATCATAAGGGTCCCAATATTGCTCACCTGCATGTGTAAATTTGGCTTTAAAATTAAGTGATAGGTGCCCTGGTGAATAATGAAATAAAGCTGGGCACCAAGGGGAATGATTCAAATATGATATCATAATGTGAGAGCCAAATAAGTTGTGTTAAATGATATATGAAGAAGCATTTATTCCAATTTTTTGGGGGGGGGGGGGGGGTCAATTTGCCACCCAGTGGCACGATGATTCAAATATAGTTCTGGGGTCACATGCTGTTTTACAGCTAAATCTAGAAAATATGTGCAAGTTTGGTGAAACGGATTAATATCATCAGATTCATCATTTATTGGAAATTATTGTTATTTTTTTTTTATGTGCAAGTTTGGTGTGTGGGGGGGGGGGGGGGGTATGGACCCATGGGACACCTAGGGAAATGATTCAAACATGATATCATAATGTGACAGCAAATTGGGTCAATTTTCAACCCAGGGGCACGATGATTCAAATGTAGTTCTGGGGTCACATGCTGTTTCACAGTTAAATGTAGAAAATATGTGCAAGTTTTGATGAAACAGTTTTATTTAATCAGATTCATCATTTATTGCATTTTTTTGGGTGGTGGGTCACTTTGCCACCCAAGGACATGATGATTCAAATATAGTTCTGCGATAACATGCTGTTTCACAGCTAAGCAAATGAAAAATAAAGAAATCATTTAGAAAATATGTGCAAGTTTGGTGAAACGGTTTCATTTAATAAGATTTTTTTTTCATATGGACCCCTGGGGAGCCAATTTTACACCCAGCGGCATGATTCAAACATGATTTCATGATAACACAGGCAAATAAGTTGTGTGCAAGTTTGGTGAAAATCAAATGAAAAATGAAGTTATTTAGAAAAATATGAATTGTTGACGGACAGATGACGGACGAAAGGTGATCAAAAAGCTCACTTGCTGTTTCACAGCAGGTGAGCTAAAAAAAACGAAAAAAAAACCCCGAATCAGCCAGGACTTGAATTCACAACCCCGAGGGTGTGAGAACAGAATGATTAAATATCATCCAAAGCAACGAACGGACAAACCGTTGTCTCTGTAGCCCCCCAGCTAACATCAGTGACTAAGAGGTTCATATCCGGGTTCAAACACTCTGTAAAGCTATAGACAAACCTGGAAGACGAGGGCGGGGATGGGCGTGAAGTATTTGTAGTTGATGAGGGCGACACAGTCCGGCATGTGACCCTCACGGGCTCCCACGAAGAACAGTCTGAAATAGAGATCGTGGACATTATGTATCATTTTGTATTTTTGTAAAGATTTTCCGTATTTTTGATGTTATATATGTCATGGTTCATATTCTAAAACTATACTGTGTTTCTTACATGATTTGTTTGCATTATTTGCATTCAATTGCGTTATTAAATATTTATATTCATAATGTACTCAAAAAACAATCACATTCTTGAAATCGGTTTCTACGTAACTGTCCCGACGACAATAAAAGATAGAAAGAATAAAAATATAGTTTTTTATTTTACTTTAAAACACCCACAATCATTTATTTTGAGTAAAATCTTGCTAGCTTTCTAAAGGCATGATGTCTGGTTATGTTTTCAGACGGTTACTGCACACTGGTCCTGATGATGCTGTCTTGAAAAGTTTTGAGAAATATTTTGGCTATAAAAAAGTTCCTAGGATTTCGCTCAAAATAAATAACAGTATGTAGAGAATTATGCTTTTGTAATTTGATTTAACTTAAAGTGATTAAACTTAAAAAATGTCATAATAACTTCATTGCATAATTCACTACTACATACTCTCTCAAATTATTATATAATTTCTTTCTTAGTTATCCAAAGAGCTTTCAAAAGAACATTTCCCATCTGATCATAAAACTGAAGTAAAAAGTTTTCTTCATATCCAGTAACAAAAAAAAAGTGAACTCAAACTTAAGAGCCTTTGTCGCATATGGCTGAGGTGAGAATAATTCCATTGAGGTCGCCCGAGCGGGGCGCTGCGACAAAGAGTGGCATGATCCAGGCCATCACGCCCGGCGTCTGGTCCGCAAACGTCTGCAAAATACACAATTGTGGCATTAGATAAACAACATACAACGCCAGAAAAGTGGACCAAAGTGTGCACCATCAATGATAATATTTGGCACCAGCAGCCCGTGAGCCCCAAAAACTAAAAAACCTTGAAGGGCCAGCCACGTTTCCCAGATGATGGCCCAGCTGGCAACATAAAATTTGGCGGAATTTCCGTTCGATTTTTACAGAACCCACACTTTCATACAAAAGAGCTTGCTCTAGTCTACCTTCACTATGCCAACAGGTTATGATGACAGTTGATAGTTGTATAAATCTTTTAAAAGTTTCTAGAGGGTGTGCCCCAGACCCCTTAGCAATGCTTTGCATCTTCAGGCTCGCAGGGCCATGTAATGTATCATTTTGGCCAGTGAAAGATTTCAAAATACTGGCTCTTCTGGTCAATTTGCACTACTTCCCAAATTTTGTCACTGATGTTGTTAACCACAATTTGGCATTAAATAAAATACACACAATGCCTCAACAGTGGACCAAAGTGTTTTGAAAAAGTCCAAAAGTTCTCTATCCAAATTATCCGAGGATCTGTTGAAAATGCATTGACCAGTCAGCATAGACGTTAAAAAAACACAATTGATGATAATTTATTTTTAAAAATCTTAACAGTTATCAAAAGTAGCATATGCTTTCAATTAATCAATTAAATCCAAACTTATCCTTTGGTGACCATAAGGTTAAAAACTTTCCCTGTATTCACATTTTGGCTATAAAAAGCCCCTTCTACAAGTCGGCCAAAATCCCCCAATATCCTTTCAGTCAGAATTATGACTGTCAGGATTTGATTTAACTTAAAGTGATTAAAACTGTTCCCAAAAAATGTCATAATAATTAAATCATCGTAACTATCAAAAGTACCAAAGGTCTTCCCAAAATTAATCAGCTCTGGAAATTTACTTCTATTATCCAAGTTTAAAAGACCATTAAATACCTTTCATGTGGGCTGAATAAAAGGTTTATTATCCATGCAAAAAAGAATTTCATGTCAAATCTACCTTTTATCTCACATAAATAGGTTGGTGAGCCATTTGAATAAACACAATTTTTTATTGATGTGCAGTGTTCCATTTCCTCATAACCAAGGTAATTCTGTAATTTGGCTAAATATGAAATTTGGTGACCATTAATCAATGTTTGTAAACAATACTAAACACTGACACCTTTAACAGCCTGGCCTGAAAAGCAAATATTTCTGAGCAGCCAATTTTGGGTAGTCGTCGTTTGCACAGGTGATAGAGGTTCTGCAATTTCATGCAGTGGTCTTTATTTTTTTTAGAATAGGACAGTGACAATCTAAGTGGCAGTGCACTTTTATGGGTATTGATATTTTATCAAAACGTGACAGTAATAATTGTAAAATCATAAAGTTGTTAGGATCAGTATGGTCAAAAAGTATCCAAAAAAAAAAATTATCAATTCAATCTATCTAAGAAAAACTATTTGCTGTTCAAAGCATGTCCCTTAAATAGATTGAATAGTCTTTGTCATACAACTTTGATGGTAATTTCTACAAGGCCTTTTTCTATTCTTGCACTAACAGTGGACCAAAGTTGACTTTTTCCAAGAATTCCGCTAAGATTGAAGAAAAATTATCGACGTTAATAAATGAAGTGTTGTTTTTTAACAATTTTTGGTGCCAAGTCTGATGTCAATTAAATCAAATCACCACAAGCCTTAATTATTTCTCATTCAGATGGTGTTCCTGGGGTCTGAGAACCATCCCTCAAGCCTTTCAGTCATTAACATCTGTGGAATGCCCAAACGTGCCTGGATGCTTCTGCCCAGGCATCCCAAGTCTGTTTTGGTCTTCCCTTGCCAGGTTTCCTTCTATTTCAAGTTTATGAAACAAAGATGACGTTTAAAGAGACATGCAAAGATTTCATGTCATTTTCTACCTTTTATCTCACATAAAATCTTTTGCGTGTATTTGAATACATTTTTTATTGATGTGCAGTGTTCCATTCCTCATAACCAATTAATTTTAATTTGCCTCATGAAATGTACCCAAATCAATGTTTTTGTAAACTATACTAACACTGACACCTTTAACAGCCTGGAACAAATATTTCCTGAGCAGCCAATGATTGGCAGTCGACTACTTTTTAGAGGCTGCTATTTCATGCAGTGGTCTTTAATTTAGGGGAGATATAGAACTGACAATCTATATGGCAGTGCCTTTTATTTTTGATATTTTATCAAACTACTAATAATTGTAAAATCAATGAACATTGAGATGATCAGCATGTCAAATGTAGTAGTCAAAAACAATAATTCAACTCTATCTAAGAAAACATTTGCTGTGCATGTCCCTATAAATAGATTGAATAGTCTTGTCTCAACTTTGATGGTAATTTCTACACATTTTTCTATTTGCATTTTTGTACCAAATTAATAAATTACCTTTTTAAAATCTTCGCTAAGATTGAATATAATACCAATAAAAAGTTTGGTTTTTCAATTTTGGTGCCAAGTTTGATGTCGTCTGCCCAACTCACCACGGCGACGCATTAGAGTTAAGGAGTTCCTGGGGTTGAGAACGTTCTTGGGGTATCAAGGCGAACGCCGAGGGCGCCGTCACGCCCCAAAAGCATAATAAAAACTCCCATGGCGCCTGGGCTAGGCTTTTGGGTTTAATAAAACAAAGAATAAAATATTTATTGATTGAAGATTGACATTGTATCAGTCTTTTTCGTGTATTTTCAGTCGAAAATCGACCTCATAAACTATTTTAACTTACTCAAATGGATTTTGGATTCAACCGCATCAACAAAAATATGGGTTAGTTGTCAATCGGACTACTTTTGCCTAATTTAAAACATGTTCATGAATCCATGGATAGCAAAATGGTGATAGAAACCTCTTATTGATTTTATTAAACTACTAATTGAAAAAAAAGCTCCAAAATCAATGAACATCAAAGAGATGCACAGAACAGCGTTAGTAGTAGTCACACGTCCCACGTAACTTTCCATGATTTGAGAATTGAATAATGTATGCCATATATGAGAATATTTGTCGGTTGTGATCTGCGCCATGTTCTGTTATGATTCATAGCATGTGTATTCCTAACATTTATTTAATATATTTTATTTTTCAAAAAACTGGGGGGTCAGATGTTTAGATTTGAATTGTTAAATGTTTGAATATATACCAGTTTATTTTTTTTCAACAATATTGTAATTGTTTAGAAATAAGACTGATAAATACAAAACCGGGTTAGTTGGTTAAATTGATTTTTTATTGAAAGCCAGCCGTCTTACTTCTTAATCAAGAACTAAACTTTGGTAAAAAAAATTTGGTTGTAACAACTCACCCGGTTTTTGTCTAGTTTACTAGGCTTTTGGGTTTTTAATATTTGTACCAGCAAAATAATAAAAAATATTTGTTCTGAACAGATTATGAAAAAAAATTCATATTCGAGCTATGAAAATTAATTTTTGATGAAGAAATTGTTTTATATTGATAAAATAACACTATTTTAACTTACTCAAATGGATTTTTATGTTTTGTCTTCTGTCACAAAATTGAGATAATTCCTGAAGATAAAATTGCAGCAATTTAAAACACAGTAAAAGTCCATGGATATGCAAAATGGTGATAGAACGATATGTTAATTTGCCATCATATTTCTTAGGATGATTTCAATCATATTGAGAACAAAAAAGCACATTATCCATTAAAACATTGTCAGTCTGTGGGATCATATTTACACTACACAGTCCACACAGTCTCAGTCTAGATTTTCCATGATTTGTGAATTAAGCCCAAAATATATGAGAATATTTATGTTTGGAACTGGGTTGTGATCTTATCTTTGAGTTCATAATATCGCTAGTTCATAGATTTCATGTGTATTGTGTATTTAAACTACAGTATTTAATGTGTATGATTACCGTATTCATTCTAATAAGTGTGCAGTGCGCTTACAAAAAAAACAAAAAATTAATAAAGCGCACCCCAAATTTTTTCTTTCATTGCTCTCTCGTGTTAGTCTTTACAATATGGCGCAAGGTAGGTGAAATCTTTGCAACAAAACAGCAAGATTTGTTCAATTTAAACTGTGTAAATAAAGGGGGCGCTTAATGAGACAGGTACGCCTATATGAGCGAATACGGTAAAATTATGAATTAAGTATAAAATGCTATGTTCTACCATCCTGCATATGAGAACAGTCCTGAGTAAAAACGCTAGAGCGATGGCACCAGGTTCTCTCGTCCGTATTCTCAAAAGCGTATTCAAAGTTTGAGATATTGCCTGAAAAAAATTCAAAACTAAACAATATTCTTTGAACAATGCTAATATGAAATATTACAAGTATTCATAATAAATATTACAAGGTGAAATATTTATGGTTTTGTTTTTTTGTTAGAATAAATCGTGTGAATATAAAACAAACTGTCAGTGTCTTTGCAAGAATTGGTGCATATTAATATACATACTATTTTTCTTGACACTTTATAAATTTTCCTTGTAACAATTATTACATTAATTAATATGTGGTCCTTAAAAATTCAATCTATGGATTTTCAAACAAGCTTCTGAATAGAAAAAATATTGTTCCTAAAACAACACATATTTTTTTTGTCTATCAAACAAACATTTAACGATAACATAATGCGTTTGATGTACATGTATGTCACGATACATTACTCATATTACAACACAATACTGATCAACTAATGAAGAAACTATCTTAATGAAAAATCATTTCTAAAAAAAGAACATTTTTATCTTAAAATATCCTGTTTGACCAACAAGTCCCCATCAAAAAAGACCCATCCTGCTGAAGATAAGGGTTTATTGACATAGCCAATGTGCTTTATGGGCCCATTGTGTTCTCTAAGTTCACCCCAACCTTAAAATACTTATTGAAAAGCCGCGCTTGATACAAGTGCTATGGGTTTTTTTATCTTGCACAAGTTATTTCTCAGCGCATCTAAATTGGACAATATACGCATTACACCCCTTATATATGTCCATTTACAAGAAACTTAATGGCTATTATTTCTTCTACACCATCTCTATTTTTATGAATAGATAAATGACTTTAGCCGACTTGCAACAATTCCTCCTTCAAAATGATTTTATAGCTTCCACGGATATCTTATATTACCTTTGACTTTGCTCTTTTTTTAAACAATGTTTTAACAATCAACATATGTCAGTTATATAATTTATTACAAATACATCATAGTTTCTAATTTTTTTCAGTTTGGTCTTCAAAACAAACAAAAAAACACAGATATGATTTTTTTAGTATTATTAATATGGTATGAATAATATATGGTTTCAATGCAAGCTTACCCCCCAGCTGATGTTCATGAAAAGAAAAAGTAAAAGAGAAACATTTTAAAAAGAAACATAGACAACTATTACATTTTTTTATCGGTATTTCAATTGGGAATATGTTCAACTTGTTGGTCGGCCAAATAAACCTATGTGTATTTTTAATAGTTATCAAATTTTATCATTTAGAACAAAA